>CAIGRB010089485.1:32716-63796 GCA_903798255.1 Fraxinus quadrangulata | reverse complement strand
AATTCACATGATATCTACATATAATTTTTGCCATCTCCATTACCCAGCACCCCTACATCAGAAACCCGTTGACGCTAGCATCTGCACAAACGCGCACATGGAAGATGACGACTTCGGAGATCTCTACACGGACGTGCTAACGACGACGTTTCAAGCCTCCCAGCCACAAATTGATGCGTCGGCAGCCGGAATCAATTCGACGTCGTTTCAGGGTCGCTCGATTGATCCAAGGGTCAATAGTGAGGATGAAGAGATTCTGTACGGAGCTCAAAATTCTAAGAATTTGAATTCCCAATCTTCCGACGGTTTGAATTTGAATGCCGTAATTGTAGAAAAAGCCCTACCACCGAGAGGGTTCGATTTGAATTTGGGTTCGAATCAAGAGGGAAAGGGGATTCCAGGTTTACCTGGGAACCAGGGTGGTGAGTTGAAGTTTGAAACTAGGGTTTCGGAGACTTCCGCCTGCTCGAATTTTGCCGTGGTGGAGGATGATATTAATATCGTAGTGGAAGAGGGGGACAATAAAGATGATAACTTGGTCGAGAAAGATGAGAACTTGATGAGCAGAAATACCAATAATTCAGTGAACGAGAAGAAAGAGAGTGTTAATTTCGCCAGAGAAAGTGGAGTTGGAGAAATTGGCTCGGAGTTGTTGATCCCGGGATTATCAGGTATCCCGGAGAATCGTGGGGGAGAAGATTTTGAGGACGAGTGGGAGAGTGAAGAAAGTGAAGACGACTTGCAGATAGTGTTGAATGGGCCAATGGGGATGGAAAGAATGGCGGGAATGGATGACAATGACGATGAAGATGGGGAGCCACTGGTGATTGTTGGGGATAATGGTGACACAGGCCACAACCACTCGCTGATGACAGAGGAGCAAGTGTGGGATGGTGAGGATTTGGGGCCTGGGGCAGAGGGAGAGATGAAGGAGTTGGGTGAGGCAGCCAAGGCAAGTGGAGGAGGTGCGGTGGCTTCAACAGTCGTGCTGCCTAAGATTGGTATCAGCAATCATGCTTACCATCATCCCTTCCATTCACAATTCAAGGTCAGCATCTTGTTCGATGAGAACTTGAAATGTAAATTGGATTGTAGTTGTACTTACAACATTTGTATGGTGAAAGTGTGGAAAGTAGTGATATTGAAGTTTATCAGTGTTTGTTTTACTGGTGGGGTTAACTATTGTACTGATTGTAATCTTTCACTGTCAATGAAATTAATTACATTCTTCCTGAAACTAATTTCTGACTGAGAGTGCGTTAATGATGTTTGGAAACCTAAACTCTATGGTTAAGTTGAAAGTTATCAATCAATTATGCAATTATGCGCCGTTGAAGGGATCTTTCATCAGGGGAGCGAGAAGCCTATTGAGTTTATGGGCTAAGCTATACCCTGTACAATCAGCAGTTTGCAGATAGGCAATGAATCGTTTCATTAAAGTGCACTTGAATACAATCTTTTCGCAGTTCCTGTTGCCAAGAGCATTTATCAGTTAATAGTTTTCTATCCAGACGCATCTGAAATGATGATTGGAAAAAGTAACACGATTACATGTTGAATGCGTAATCACTAGAACTCAGATTTTTTGGTACCGCTCTTAGTTCTGTTTTCTGTCACTACTACTCATGGTCAAAAATGATTTCTGAAACATGTCAGTATATTTTGGTATGATGGCTAGATTGTTGTAGGCATTTGCAATATCCTGGTAAATGGTCGCTACCAGCACTCTTGCATGAAAAAGTCTTGAAAACAAACTGCAATGTATTAACGATTATTTCATTTAAGTCACTCTAGGATGCTTTCCACCTTTCTCCCGAACCCTAATATCAATATTATTGTAAATGATGTATGAACCTGTAGTATCTTTTACCAATTGCACTCTGCAATTACAAGGATTTTATACCTGGACGAATTACATCACTTTGACTTTAAAAAGACGAGGATTTTTTTGGGAAGCTAATTTTGGCTAAGCTCACCAGTAGCATTTGACTTCCCTAGACTTTTATCTCTAAAGATTTTCTGTTATTTACTTGATATCTTATGAAATTCTATCGCATTTGAAACAAAATGATGACAGCTTATATTTTATTTAATTTGAATAGCATGGTATGGAAAACCACAGAAACTGCTTTTACACACTGATTCAATTAATCGGGAATGATTCTGGTCATGTCCATCAACAGTACTGTCTTGTACTTCCTCATTGTCTAATTTTTGGATTAAGACTGTAGGGGAAGTTTAAAGCTTAACCAATTCTATCAATAACAAATAAAAGTTATAAACCAATAGTAATTATTTTAGCAAGTAACCATTGTCTGGTGCTGACGTTGCATTGAACCGCAAAAGAAGACTTAAGTTATACATATGTTCTATCCAGTACTTTGCTATTGACTAAATTCTCTTTCTAAATCTTCAGGGTCTGCTTTAACATAGTGAAAGATAACTGTAATTTGGAACTTTGAATTTCATAAATGTGCAATCTCACTATTTTTTGATTTGTTCTAATATGCTTGAAAGCTTTACTACATTCTTTTAACTGCTTCCTCGACTATTTTAACTTTGTTTTCTTTCCCTGCTTTTTTGTCACTGGGAATCATTTAGTACGTGAGACCTGGTGCAGCACCTATGCCTGGAGCAGTTCCCATGGGACCTGGTGGAACCCCAGGTCAAGTTCGTCCAACTGTCCCCATAGCCCCTATTGTTGGACGTGGTAGAGGTGATTGGCGACCATCAGGAATAACAGCTGCTGTCCCAATGCAGAAAGGGTTTCGTCCAGGTTATGGACTGCCCGTTTGGGGAGCTAATGCAGCAGGGCGTGGTTACGGAAGCGGATTGGACTTTACTCTACCATCACACAAGTATGTTTTTTAGGTGCATATGTCTGAGCTCCATTACAACAATATTCTTGATTCTTGGTTGTTACACTCTTCCTTTATGTTTTCTTTTTATGTCACTAAATCAATATTTCCAAATGGCAACTGACTGCTCGATGGACTTGGTGAGTGTGACTATCATTTTTAACCTGATATCTACAAAGCTTGCAGTATCTTACAACTTTTATATCCCACTGCAGTTTCTCTATGAAGTTAGGCACCTTACGAGTCAATAGAAACGTCGTAGATTGTATTTGGAACTTTCATGTTTCAGTATATAATATCATGCATATTGTTTATTATTTTTTATTGTTTACAGGCATTGTGCCTAATAATCATTTCTGTTGGTAAACAAATAATTCTTCTCCCTTTTTCCATCGTTATATCTTCCGTTCTACCTGAAAATTTTGACAAGATACAATGTGAAAGTTCTGTGTAGTTGAATTATATCCAAATGAGGCCCATTCTCATGTTAATCAATGGTTTCAAAGTTGAAAGTCTGATGGCCTGTCCTTCTATGTTATACACGCATGTATGATGTCAACAAATGATCTCAAATATACAGTTTCTTAAGTGGATGTGACTAATAGTTAGGGAATTACTATATAGAGGGAGGGCATTTAAAGGAAGTGGATAACCAAAAATGCAATTGCGTTTATACAAACATTGTATGATGTTATTGGGTAGCTCATGGAGAATATATTAAAAAATGTGTGCTCTATTTTGTTCACGGCATCGACTAATTATGGCTTAGTTCCAGGTTAGGGATTAAAAGTTTGGTTGAACTATAAGCAGTGTGAACTCATGTAGAATATGTACTTAAAATCCTATTGCTTACAATGTCCACAAGATACATTAATCAATTAATTGTTTAAAAATGATCATTAACGAAGTGAGCTGCTAAAGGCTTGTTATCTTGGTCTATTCCTTTTATCTTTTCCTCTTGCTCACTCTTTGATAATCTTTTCTTTTCTTAGCTGATCAGCAATTTGCTCTATCAATTATCTTTTTACTTATCAGGAAGAATTGACATGTGTTCTTTCTTAATCTCTCTCTCTCTCTCTCTCTATGTCATTTCTTCTCTCGAGCTCTTGTCCTCTTATGTTGAGGTAAAAACATTTGAATCCATTATCCCAAGATAAATGGAATTCTAACTTAATTCCGTTAAACATTCCTCCAACTTTATATTTATAATTTCACTACATTTATAGGGGAACACATTAACAATTAAAAAATTTGAAGAACATAATTGAAGTCGAGGTTGGTTGGACTTTAGTTGGGCAGTGCATCGACTCGAATGAATGAATCTTGTAATCCCTTTTCTCAATGTTTTCTTAATACAGATGCTGCTACCATTTTTTTGGGAGTGGCTGGTACTCCTTTTAAATTGACCCTTATTCTCTCTCTCTCTCTCTCTGACCTTAGCAACCGTCCGTTTAGGCATATATACTTGATACTATCTGATAAAAAGGTGTCAATCTTCTGGTAAAAAAAGTTAATCCGTCTTCAAACAAAATGCTTTTGTGGTAGGCTACATTTTATTGATAAAATGATCTTGTTCACTACAAATTTATTAGAAAAAAGGTAATCATTTGTTTCTGTATCTAAAGTTAGCATTGCACGTACCCAACCTTTATGCTGAGAATGTGATTGAAGAAGAAAATATGTGCAGATTTGTTTGTTGTACGTTACCAGTGTATATATATATATATTCCAAAAAGATAAGTTGTTACATCAATTGTGTGGTTGGACAAATCGGTGTGGACATCTGAGTTTTCATGGTATTGTGGTTCCATAGTGGCATATGTGACACTTGACTATTGTTTTTGGACCCTGCTTACTCTTTAACTTCAAATGTGAGTTTGAAGTGCATTAATAGCTCTTTATTATCAACAATGTTACTGCATTGTAGCTTCTATTACTAATTCAGTACACTGGTGCCCCTGTGTTACATCTGGTTGTGGATGTTCTGGTAATTCTTAATAGGAACTTCTGTTTTGAGGTGGCAATAATTCTTGAAATTAGTTTCATGATGCTATTAGTTGTTTGTGGGCTTATTCACATTTTGAATAGTCATTATTGTTTTTTTTTTTTTTTTGGTAAAATGTAAACACCTATACTCACGGTGACAAAGACTGGATAAAAATCACGCCACGATGTATTCTTTCTACAATTTACACTTGTTTGGTTGCCCTGATTAGTGATTCACCATATAGTTTCTCCTGATGAAATGCTGGCAATTTGCTTTATGGATAATTTATGTGCTGATGATAGAGTTTCATGCCTTCTTTTTTCTATTGTTAGGACCATATTTGAAGTTGATATCGATAGCTTTGAGGAAAGACCGTGGAGACTTCTGGGCATTGATGTCTCAGACTTTTTCAACTTTGGTTTAAATGAGGACACTTGGAAAGATTACTGCAAACAGCTGGTAGGTCTGAGAGTCAAATTTGCGTTAGTTCCCATGCTTATTCAAATTTGTTGAGCTCGTACATTTATGTGCTTATTTGTTTGATGGTCCATGGAAGTGGAAGCTAAGAAGTTGAAAAAAAATCTTTAGGAACAACTCCGCCTTGAGACAACTATGCAAAGCAAGATTCGTGTCTATGAAAGTGGGAGAACAGAACAGGTATTAAATTGCCCTTTTACAGACAAACACATATATATAGCACTTGCATGTGTGGATACTTCATTTGGACAATGTTTGTGTATGATACTTTTCTGTTACCATCCTTTTGATTGAGAAAGTGTTCCATGAGTTTTATTACTCGATTTTTCTCCTTTTGCTTGCTGTTGTATTTTAGGAGTATGATCCTGATCTTCCCCCCGAGCTTGCAGCAGCAGTTGGCATCCAAGATAATCCATCTGAAAATGTAAATCTCGGAACAGATTCTGGTGGAAATGACTTAGCAAGAGCATCAGCACTTGGACGGCTCCCTCTTGTATGTTTTGGAATCTATGTTTTCTTTATGATTCATGTTGGAGGAGATTTGGAAGCTTTTATTCATGCTACCTTTATGCTCGATTTTAGGATCTCTATGGAATGCCTTAGCCACTGTCTTCTTCACTTAATTCTTTCTAGAAAGTTATTTTCACTTTTCCCATCTAAAGGGTCAATGAAAGTTCTTTGAAGTTTCTAGTAAGCAAACCAGTAGTATTAATATACAGTTTATTCAATGTCAAAAGTATCGTCTCACCAGCTTTCTTTCATTTGAAACTAGCCTGTTGGCAGACCAATACCGGTAGAAACTGGTGCTGGCGACCGTCTCCCATCCATTGACACCAGGCGTCCGCGAATGCATGATTCAGATGCAATAATCGAGGCGAGCAGTCACCTTCTTCTCTTCCTTGGCACTAAAAAAATTTGTTAACATCATTGCATCTGTCACGCTACTGATGTTTTTTGGTGAACAGATAGTGTGTCAGACAGATGATGATGACATGGCTGAGCATCAAGAAAATGAACCGTCGAGAAAGGATCTCAGAGGGGATGATGAGATTGATGACCTTCTGCAGGAGGATACAGAAAATTATGATGGCTTTTCACATGCGTGTGATGGTCGTAAGAAGGAACTGGTTGGAAGAAGTGCACAGTTCAAAAAAACTGTTCTTGATGATGAGATTGTAGGCGATGATGCTTTGAATTTACCTCCAGAAGCACCTGAGAAATACCATCCTGGTCGGGAGTTTAGTGTTCATGAGGAGAGGTAGTAACATGTTGTATGAATATCTATACATTATTTCCACATTGACTGGTTTCCTTTTCCTGTCTCTTTAATTGTGGTTGACTGGTGGTGCTTCTCTCTAGGCAACCCTCCTGCAAATTGGATAACATCCTAGGAGCTAATGAGTTTGCTTGATATTAGCATGGTTACCTTGCAGAATGTTCGGTAGCTTCTTTGTGTAAAGCAGGATACTGAATTTCATATACCTGCAAAAGAAAGAAGCCTAATCAATGAGGTTTTATAGAATTGATTTTCACTGGCAAAAAAAACACGTTCCATGAAAGGTTAAAAAGTACCTAATAGCGAGACTGGGGAAGTTTGGAACGGATGGGAGCCCATTTCTAATTGACATAAGTTGTCTGTGGATTATTATTTTGAAGTATGCTTAACTAGTTTGGGATGGGAAATATTCTTGTAATTTTCTTTGAGGTTTACTAATCCTTTTTGTGAGATTGCCACATCACTGAATCCAAACATGCTGAATGATATATCTTTCCTCAAAAAAATTTGGTCAACTTAGTATCACATTTGAGGTTAAAATTCTTCATGTTGTCATTTAGCTTTTTTTTGGTTGTTCGGCCATAAGCAAAAGAGGTCCAAGAATTTACTCTGTCCAATATGAGTCTATATTTGATGTATGTTAGTTTGGTTTTTAGTACAATGATTATCAAATATTATATCTAATTTACTCATTGAAATTTGATGTATGTTAGTTTGGTTTTTAGTACAATGATTATCAAATATTATATCTAATTTACTCATTGAAACAACTTACATCTTGTGCCATCTAACATGCTTTTAAATTGCTTTCATAGGCTGACAAAAGGAAGAGCACGTGCTGGGTCCCCCAGAATGGCTTCTTTTGAATATGAAAAAGAAGAGCAACACGGTGATAATGAGAAGGAAGAATCATTTGAAAGTGGGGATGATAATCACAGTCATATGTCATCTCCCGTCACCATTGGGTCTGTTGGGGAGCAGGTTGTGAGCAATAGGGGTAATACTGACAATGATTTGGAAGCAGATGAGAGAACCTTTGAAATGGAAAGAGAGGAAATAGCTTTGGATGCAACCACTAGAAACGATGCACCAGAAGAGCAGAATTCAATGTACTATACAAAGAAACAAGTGCAAAGTTCACGAGGGGAAGAGCCTTCCCAAGAAAATGATGGTGAAGACTCAAAGGCTCCAAGTAGTAGTGAAAACAGCAAACAAAGATCAGAAAGTAGTAAAGATTATCGAAAGTTCCACGACAGTGTCGAGGACAAAGTCAATTGCTCTATGCACACTGATAACATCAGGAGACCAATGGGATATGAGGATACTGATAATAGGAAAGGTCATCGTGAAAGACAAGAAACGAGAAACCGCATGGCTGTGAAAGGGGGAGAAGATTCCTATGCACGTAGAGGTGTGGATCCTAACTCAGCAGTTCATATGCATGTGAAACGTGAGAGTATAGACCGGAGAAAGGAGAGTGATGTTTCTGAAGGAGGCTGGCATCGGAAAGATGAGGATATATATGGGAGAAGGATGAGAATCAATGACACGAGAAACAGGGAGCATGGTGGAGAAATTGGGTCCAGGAGCAAGGTTAGAGAAAGTGAGAGGTGCGAAAAAGACGAATATCAACAGCCAAAAAATCAGTTGGACAATAGCAGCTGGAGGGGAGCTAATCATGATAAAGATTTGGGATCAAAACATAGAGATAGGGTTGATAATTTCAAGAGATGGAATGAAAAGGTGGATGATCTTCACAGCAAAAGAAGTAAGGAAGAGGTACCAATAAGTAGGGAGTACACTGAAAATGAAGGAATCTTGCATAGTCACCGAGAAAGCGGAAGCCGGAGGAAGAAAGAAAGAGATGACGGCTTGGATCAGCGAAAAAGAGATGACCAAGCCAGGTTGAAGAATGATGATCTACATTATTTTAGGTTAAAAGAAGAGGGATCATTTCAGAGGAAGAGGAATGAGGGGCAGAGAGAACGTGATGAATGGCATCGACTTAAACAGTCCCATGAAGAAACTTTATCAATGCGAGAAAGAGAAGAAACACGGGCAGGAATGAGAAGTGGGCGAGGTGCTGAAGACAAAACATGGACCAGTCATTCTAGAGGGAAAGATGAATATAAGGGATCTGGTAAAGAGCATTACTCTAAGGATATTGGGTGGCAGAGCGAGCAACTTAAGAGAAGAAATCGAGCTGAAAATGATAGTCTCTCACAGCATAGGGGCTATGAAGACGTTTATGCACGTGTGAATCAACTCAGTAATAACGAAAAAAGAGCAAAACATGAAAGGCCTACCACTCGTGAAGAACGCATTGCCTTTGCTTCTGACACTTCTAGGCTGCATGAAAATAAACACAAAGAGAGCAACAGAAAGAGTAAAGAATCTGAGAGCAGAGATCATAACTTCTTGATCCCTTCTAAGAGGAATCAAGATGAGCACAGTGGACAGAGAAGTGAGATGGTACGTCTTTCTTTAGACCCAAATCAATAGCATTCCATGCAGGCATAGCTTCCAGTAGAAATTCTGATTATGAAATGAGTTAATACTCCCAAGGTTACATAAAATTGTATTATTTGTAACTTTGATTATCTCGTAATCAACAAATTGGTCCGATATTTAATGACCGGTTATTGTGATTTTCATATATGGATGAGTAAAATTCAGCTACCTGAATTATGTATTACGGTTGCTTTACTTAGGCTGTTCCTTTGAGGCAATACAGGTGTGATGTAAAATTGGATTCTGTTGGCAAGATTGCCATGTTAAGAATACAAAATCAGTCTCTTAAGTTTTGGTTTAATCTGTTTACATGTCTTTTTCTTCTGCCGTCGTTTCTGAATAAATTTTTTATGTAGCACTTTTTAATTTCTCATGAGTTATAAAATTTTTAATTTTGCTGAACATTTTATTATAAACAGCCTACTTTCTTATTGGTTTGCGTTGATATCATTACAGATTCCTTCAACTCGGAATTATAGTAAGTGAGACAATGTGCTTTTTGTTCTTGTAATGTTCACATCCTTTTTCTTCTCCTTTTGGTCTTGGCAGGACAAGAGGTTGGAAGAGAAGGGGGGAGGGGATAGTTATATGTATTATTACTTAAATCATTGACATAAATCATGAATTAATAACTTCTATTTTTTTGTATACAGCAATTTCATCTGATGAGAATTCACGGTTCTGGAGCCTCACTGTTAACACTAGTTACATGGCATAGATTAATGACTCCAATCCATTACACACGTGACACAACTTTAACTCTTCATTAAATGATTTTATGGAAATTTGGAGTGCATGGTGGATCTGGAGCTGTTGATTGGTTGGCATTGCATTACTAAACCACCAAGGGTCCAAATCAAGAATGCATTGCTCACTTTGACAGAAATGGACCAAAAAGCTAGAAAGTGAACTGTCAAATGGATATTTAGATTGTGAAGTGGAGTTTTTCTAGATTAATAATTGCTCCAGATGCCCAACAAATCGTTCTGTGCTTTATTTGAATTTTGATAAATTTCATGCTGGAAGCTGTGTCCTTTTCTTCTTACATAGCTTTTTCCATATTTTTCGCCCTTTTCGCTGGGATAAGTTTTTTACCATATGAAATGAACTGTTTAACTGTCTAAAGATTACTTTTTTCTTCACTCTCCACTTCCCCCCTTTAGGTGAAATCGAGAAACAGAACTGGTCAAGAAAGCAGTGAGAATGAAATCCATGTGAATAGTCATTCTTCCAGAAAGCAAAAGGAAGAGGTCTCATCAGACGGGGAGCAGCCTAACTCGAGGAAGGGACGCTCTAAATTGGAACGTTGGACGAGCCACAAGGAAAGGGATTTCAGTATGACTTCCAAATCATCTTCTTCGAAGAGTAAAGATATGGGCACTTACACAGCCAGTGGCGCTTCCTTGGTCAGCAAACTTCCCGATGGACCTTCAAAACAGGTGGAAGGTCAGACTCAGCCTTCGGCTAAAGAGAAAGACACTGGAGGTGCAGAAGTCAATGATGCCGATACAAAACCAATGGATGACAGACACTTGGATACAGTGGCAAAGTTGAAGAAGCGAAGTGAGCGTTTCAAGCTTCCCATGCCAAGTGGAAAGGATGCCATGGTGATAAAGAAAATGGAAAGTGAACCTTTACCTTCAGGGCAAATTGAAACCCAGCCAGATTCAGAGATCAAACCAGAGCGTCCAGCACGAAAAAGGAGGTGGACTGGGAATTTGAAGTGAGCAGAAGAACTTTTGTTGATTTTTAAGCTCTTCACCAATATATTATATCTGCTTTGCACGTTTTTTACGGTCACAACATGCATAGTTGGTGACCTGCCATTATCATGTACTGACAGAACTGTATCCATGACACAGGCATTTACTTTTTCATTTTTAGTACATGTATACATGATTAAATGTAACATCACACTGGCCGCTGATGGGGGCTTACTATAACTTCTTAGTCATTTATGGCATCTATATGTAGTGTATTACTAGTGGATAAAGTACCTTAGGATCTGGCCTTGTGGGAAGATGAAGCTCCCGGAATGGAGGTTGTTATTGCTTGGCTTCTTTAAAATTAGAATGTTGAGATATGGAGAATGCTCAGAACCCAGGGAATGAATGAGAATGAAGCTTTTGAAGGCAGAGGGAACTGTCGGTGGAATATGATTAGAACTAGATGAATATGGTTGCTATTGTGTTGTATTGTATCTGGATTAATTTTCTTTTACATTTTTACCGTCCTTTTTAACTTCAATTTTTGGATGTTCATTGTGTTTTGAAGCCAATGAGATATAGAAGAAATGAAAGGAGGAATTATTATAAACCAGTGTCCATGTTGAGATTACGTTCAATCAGTATGCGTGTTTCTGAATTTCATATGATAGGAAATCATTGCAGGGCTTTCGGATTTTTGAACTTGCCATGTTAATGGTATAATCATGAATGCTTGGAATCGACAGCGCAGGATGGAGTTTCAAATAGGTAGTTTAAATCTTGTGAAATCATTCAGCAAATGAGATTTTTTATAAGCTGCATAATTGCTTATTATTTCACTTTTTATAACCATTTGAATGCTTAAAGACGCGTTAGTCATTTTGGCGAATTCCCCATCTCGGTCCAGAGGGATTATAGTTTTCAATCGTTTTTCTAGTTAAAAATATCAAACACAAGCTTGTCAGCAGAGTGATTGAGGTGCTATGCCTTCACCTTAACGTACAAAGTTCAAACCAAAATTGATCAGTTCCATTGCAACTTGGTTAAAAAAAAAAATGGATCACATGACAACCTTAGTAACAATCAAACCTACTTTAATGCATTTATTCAAATACAATCGAACAAAACCACGGATGACATGATTCGATTGGCACGACCATACCGACGCGACTGGACCCACTACGATAACGGATAACATTAGCCATCAGTATTGTTGAGTGGTCATGTTCAAGAAACAACTAGAGATTTCTAAAGAGTTATGCTAAAAGTTATGTTATAAAATGGTTGACAAAATAATATTTATATTAATCATTTTAAAAATAAATTTTTAAAATCAACAAATAACTTTATTGATTTCTAAATATCCTTTTAACAGTACACTTGTAAGGCTATCAGCTGTCCACGTATATTTTGCACGACTCGCAACAGGGTGCATCTCACATCCCAAAATCCATTCACCTTATCTAGATATTCTCCCCAGCTATAAATTTCTCTTTTTATAGCAAAAGTTATCTCAAGAAATGGCCAAGAAAGAGATGGAAGTGGTGAAGGGTTTGGATATAGAAAAATACATGGGAAGATGGTATGAAATAGCTTCATTTCCATCAAGATTTCAGCCCAAAAATGGTGTAAATACAAGAGCCACTTACACACTGAATCCTGATGGCACTGTACATGTTCTTAATGAGACATGGAGTGATGGTAAAAGAGGGTCCATTGAAGGCACTGCATATAAGTCTGATCCCGAAAGTGACGAGGCAAAGCTCAAAGTCAGATTCTATGTGCCGCCTTTTTTGCCTATAATTCCTGTCACTGGGGATTACTGGGTTTTGTATATTGATGAGGATTATCAGTATGCTTTGATTGGCCAGCCCAGCAGGAGGTATCTTTGGGTATGTTTTTCTCATATATGAATATTCATGTGGGATTTTTTTTTTTTCCCTTTCATAAATACATCATTAGCTTTTTTGAGGGTTTCCAGAGTTGGATAATTTTTTATTTTTATTTTTTTATATTAACAATTCTGGATGGTTTTAGAGCCTGTTTGGCTGATCTTAAAAAAAGAACTAGTGTTATTTCAAGTATAGAGGTAGCTCTTAGAGTTTTCTTTTATTTTAAAGTGTATTTTACAACTTATTCTTGTTGCTTATAAGTAAACTTGTGTAAAAGAACAGTCTTTAAGCTTAGCCAGCCATGCTGTTGGTCAGGATGTAGAAATTTAAAGTTAGAAGGCACAGTCTAATTTGCAACTAGGAGAGAAATTTTACAATAAAAAATTTACGTCAAAAAAATCATATCCACATAATTTTGCTTGAAAATTTATGTGAATATGAATTTTTTCGAATGTAAAATTTCGAAATTTTTTATGTATTCATTGTAAAAAATTTTAATAAAATAAAGAAAATTACATTGAAAAATTCGTATCGCAAAAATATTAAGTGTTAATGAAATAATTGAATTTTTTTTTAAAAAAATCGAGTTAGAGGTCTTTTTTAAAGATTCGTGTTTAACGTATTTTTAACTATTTTCGATATCTATTTGAACTATTCGATATGTTTATAATGTAGTTTTCGAAATAAGTTTTGAGATGACATAAGTAATTTGTAGATTCGATTAGTGTACGATCATCGAAATTCTTTTAAAATTAACATGTTATTAAAATTCAAATTTATTATGATTTTGTCTTTGTTTGTTGAATATTTAAAATCAAATTTTTTTTTTATAAATTTTGATAAAAGTTAAATAGTAAAGAATTCTATGAAATATGTTATTAAAATTAGTTGTTAACTTTGATTTAGATTAAAATTTAGATGTCAATAATACTAAATATGATTTTATTAAAAAAAAAATTGATCCCGGGTTCCGCCGCCTGCTCCTAGTTGATGTTTAGTAAGTTGGATGAACACAATATTGAACAAAAGAAAATATCACAATGAAATTAAGTGCTTGTTTGTTTCAGATACTGTGCAGGCAGCCCCAACTCGATGAGGAAACGTACAGTATGCTTGTACAAAAGGCAAAAGATGAAGGGTACGAAATGGAGAAACTCCACAGAACACCACAGGCTAATCCTCCACCAGAGAGTGAAGATGCCCCAAAGGACACCAAAGGGTTTTGGTGGATTAAGTCCATTTTAGGAAAGTAATTTAAGTATAAAATGTGTGAAAATAATGGGTGGAGCAATTAAGAATAAAAGTGCAATTAAATCTTGTTTATTATATCGTCGAACAGTAAGCAGAAGCATGCATAAGTATACGAGGGTTTGCAGCTCGATCTTTGTAAATTATGTAGTTTTCAGTGTGTTTTGCTTTGCGTTTTGGATTATGAATGAGAAGTCTGAATGGGAATTTTCAATTCTCCTTGGGTTATCCTCATTTTATTTTATTTTTTTTGTGAAAAAGGTTTTTAAGGGGACTGGCAATATATAAATGCCCCAGAATATCTCCTTTCGAATGATGATGATTGAATAGGCTCAAAATCACGAAAAAGATGAATAAACTGACTCGATAGCACTTGTTTGGGTGTTTTTTTTTTTTCAAATTGTTCAATCATTTGTTGATTCACGTCATTTCTATTTTTGAACCTGTTTGTGTAGAATAAATTGCTCCTTTTTAGTACTAATCCAATTCAAGGTACAAGAACGCTTTAAAGGTGGATATGTTTGATGACCAAAACATTTATTTTGTTGTTGTTTAGGTTGTACCTCAACAAGGGACATTGACTTTGTTGTAATTCCTAGTAATGGTACATATCTAGGCATTTTTCCTTACCTTGTTTCATAATATTTTTTAGTCCCTTTCACGAGGGACATGATCGAACAATAAATAGAATGCCTTTTAACTTTATAATGACACGAATTTGCACGTGAATAAATACTTCATCATTAATTGTCACCATGAGATACAAGTTCCAAATGTTCGATACAACCTTGCACAAAATGTATCAAAATTCTTGAATGAACTTGCCTCTTAAAATTGCATCACATGTAGCCAGCTTAAGTTTTTTGCAATAGCCCTTCTCCCAATCCATTACTCACTTATGTGACCTCATTCCAACCACAATGTGTCAAGAATGCACATTGTGGGTCCACCTTTGATCACGAAGCCTCGTCCGACCACGCGATCCTTGAACCCAATATGAATATTCCCATATTTTCGTCATCCACTTGTTCTTTTGTCTTGCCCTTAGCACATAGGATAGAATGAATTTCAAGAAACGTTGGTTAGTTTCTTCATTTGCTTATTTATTTGTTAGCACCAAAATACATATTTACATATACACCAATATCCATAAACCTAGCTTATAAGACTTATTAGTTGAAATTTTTTGACTTATCTAACTTATAAGTTGAGCTTATGAATTTTGATTCATGTAATTTATGATACTTTTAACTTATAAAAATGCAATTGTTTTGGCAAACATACTCTTGCCATAAATGTCTTATCAACAAGTAAATATAGTACCACTGCACCCACAGAAAACAAAAGAAAGAAATTAAAAGTTTTGACAAAGAAATGGCCATGCAATTCAGGGTCAATTAACACTCCGACAATCCCTTTCAAAGCTTTCAACGGGTATCCTAATCAGAAAAATCCTAAAAAGTCCCATTTAATTCTACATTGTTAGATCCCATTCCAATACGGCCATTATTCTTTCTTTACGTACACTGAGAGAGAGAGATGGGAAGAAGATCTGGGGCGTGCTTGAGATGTTGTTTGCTGATATTTGCAGTGGTATCTGCACTATGTGTATCTGGGCCTGCTTTGTATTGGAAATTCAAGAAGGGTCTGGCAATGAAAGGCGTTTCAGCTTCTTGTACTCCTTGCATCTGTGATTGTCCATCTCCTCAATCCCTTATTCAGATTGCCCCTGGTATGTGCTTTTGGACTCTTTTCTGATCTAATGTCGATTTTAAACAGGCTTTATGATGGAATTTAGCATCCGGGTTCTCGTGATTTATGTGGTTATGTTATAATCTGTTGTTTTCCATTGATTTTACAAGGCATTGTTGGGTAGTTTAAGATTTTATGCTATTTTAGGTTATAATTTCTTTATTGATTCGGAAGAATCCGATCTGTGTACTGGTTTCTTTTCTTTTCTTGACCAGGCAATATTATACATGGGAAGGTGAATATTATTTTCACACATTTGTTGGACACAATAATTGCATGCTGCTTATTAAATCAGTGGCATTGACATTATTTGTCTTGGATTTCGGGTGTGTAAGAACGGCTTTTGCTTCATTTAGAAGAGAAGTACTCGATGTGGAATGGACTTAATTCATTTTCGACGAGGGTTAATCTGTAAAGAACAAGCATAATGAATGAAAAACTGTACTCTTTTGAGGGTGTAATTCGCTTGATGTTAAAAGGAGCAAATTAGATAAGTGTGCTGGTTACATTCTGCAGAAATTGGGAAGGAAGAAGAATTTGTATAAATTGTTAAAAAAATATACCATTCATTCTTCTTACACAGACATTATTTTCACAAATTTCCACGGATTTGACCTGCTATTATTGCAAATCTCAGTGAAATCAGGGAGTGGACAATCAAAGAAACTAGGAAGACTGAAGATATCCTATATAGTTAATGGTCAATATAATCAGTGGATTCTCTGATACTAGCATGTAAAGTAATCAGTGAAATTTGAAAACCATATCCTCATTGGCATTGTTTGGGAATCAAACTAGCTTCCTCAGTAATGCTACATATCATAACATAAATCCTTCTCAAGGTCTTATCGAATTTTGACTCTCATTTGTGGTTCTCTACAAGGATGGCAAAGCTTTTTAATGATATCCATTATTTTATGAGGATCATGCAGTTGTGAGTTATTTGGTTTTGTTATCTTGATTAGTCCTGCCTCATTGGTAGTAAAGTTTCCCAATTATTTTACTAAAAGAAGGCTGGCAAGCCTTGCCACGCGTTTTCCTTGGCGTTGTGGAAATGAAGATGGATTGTAACTTATCTTTGTAAAGTATGAGAATACCCCATGTTTCTATAACTATCAAGTTTTGAGAGCAATTACAATAAATAAATCTACCTCCCACTATGGCCACCCTGAACTCCATCGAAAAAAAAAGTTAATTGTACACCAGAATTGAGTCTTTCTATGACTCAAGAATTACTAAAGATGTATGCATTTTCTGCGAAAACTTGATTTAAATATTAACAACTAGGGTTTAATAACAAAGGATGAACCACTTGGATCTTTTTGAGTTGGCTAGATGTTTTGAGTACATGTAGGCACTTTTTATACTTGCCTAAATGAACTATTCATTGGAGAGAAATATTCTCTTGCATTAAACATCTCTCTCTTTTCCTTTATCAATACCATGGGCCACTTTTACAATCATTTATATCAATTAACTAAAAGCCAAGCCAAGCAGTCTCTTGTCTGCTAATTCAATTTGGCCGCATTAGAGAGGATCTTCTCTCGTTCATTTTCTCGTGATCAGCATAGCCAAGTACTTAGTTCTCTATCTAATGAATCAATGGCCGCCGATTCGGTTCAATGCTCTTTAGTGCCTTCACAAAACCAATAACCAAACATCTCACCAAGGAACAAATAGAAAACCCATGGAGCTGGAAACAGACCCTTCCTTTTTTTGGTATGAGCTTTAGCCCCTTCCTGTCAAAAGAAGGGAAAGTGTTTAATGTCTATGTGGTATTGAACCGTTAGCTATGAAACATCCTTTTATGCAGTATTTCCCTTTCCCCAGCTGGCACCCGGAAAAAATTATAATAATAAAAACAGCAACAAAGAGTAAGCATTGAAATGATTTCTGGGATTCATAACAAGATAATAGTATTAGCAGCTTTAAGGTCATTTTCAGTATCCTACCTTGTATGTTTTTGCTTTCAGATTGCATGTTTGATTACTAGATGCATTATATTTGGTTCGGTCTGTGGGGACTAGAAACTTAATTTGCATTAACGCTTTCGACTTTTATCTTTTGCAGGTTTGGCTAATCTTTCTGTCTCTGGTGAGAAATCTATGCGATAAAAATGAACTTCCTTTTACCCTTCCCCTTTCATCCAGGGGGAAATCTGGGACGGGATCTGCATGGGAAAAAAAACTTGGACTCTGATGTTCATTTGTGATAATATTAAAATATTTACAGTTGGTAAAGAACTGGCACGAATGAACTTGGGAAATAAACTTAGATTGCTTTTTCATTCTTACATGCTACTAAATGGTTCCAAAATTTTGGAAATTGGCACCGAACTGGCCTTGTCATTCTGCCTTGTAAGGTGTCGTCTCAGTTATTTCTCGTTTCAAGTATCCTAACTCATTGCCTGGAGATAAAATTTGAGCAATAATGTTATAAAAAAGACAAACCCTCAATTCATTGCCTTGATCATTCTAGCAATTAATGGTAAACTCTAGTTGATGATGGACTCCGGTAGCATCATTGGGTTGGGATCATAATGGATTGGATGCCATTGTCAAGAAAAAAGGGCCAGGTTCAGTACCGAACTTGGAAATCTTTTGCACATAAAACATTGATAACTCACTAATGATGCTCAATCTTTTGTGATAAAATTGCCAAACTGCATGATGTTACCAGTGCAGCTTGGGAGGGATTTCTGGTAGGAATTATATTTCTTTTCGGTGATTTATATATTGGACACAAATATTACGAGGAATCCATGAGCATGAGTTCGAGTTCATCATTTTAATGCCTTTAGGTATCATCTTATGATGAGTATTTCTACATTTGTCGTGAAATCATGATGTGTACTAAATTTTCATTGCAATAGATTGCGGAAAAGACGATCCTGATCTGAAGGAAGAGATGGAGAAACAGTTTGTGGACTTATTATCAGAAGAACTTAAACTGCAAGAAACTGTCAGCGAAGAGCACTCCCAACAAATGAACATCACATTTGGGGAGGCTAAAAGACTAGCATCCCAATACCAGAGGGAGGCCGAGAAATGCAATACTGCCACAGAAACGTGTGAGGCAGCCAGAGAACGAGCTGTGGCACTGCTCACAAGGGAAAAGAAGGTAACCATTTTGTGGGAACATAGAGCTCGACAACTCGGTTGGGAAGGGGAATGATTACTACTAACAACTTAAATATCTAATGTTCTATATGAAATCAATGTATGCTCAAAACTTACAATTTTTTTACTAAATTTTCTGTTGTGGACTCCCTCTCTTTTTCTATAGATAAACAGCATTCAAAAGTTTTGCAAACAAATTTTTGATCTGTGAATAGGATTTTGTTTGATCAGTATTCTTTCTTTTAAGAGTATTAAGGATTTCTAATCTATCATCCTCAGCATTACCTTCAAGAACTGACTTCCGTTAATTCTAGCCTGATGATCAATAATTTGTATGTTTTTGAATTCTTTTGATTATTTTGGAGGATGATCATTAATGAAATTCTATTCTCTTGAAAGTGGTTAAACTTTTTACCATATGCATGTTCAAATTTCCTTAATCCTGATAAGCTTTTGGGATGTCTTTTCTTATTGATTGATATATACGCATTTGTATTCGTATTTGGATGAAGGTTTAACTATGTTGAACATAAAGATGTAAGGCTATCATAGTTATTTTAATTTGAGCCCAAATATGGTCAATCGTAAAGATGTAAGGCTATCAATAAAAAGTTGATAACTTGTACATGTTTTATAAAGTGAATTAATAATAATAATAATAATAATAATAATAATAATAATAATAATAAAGAAAAAAAGTTAGATTCATATCCACGACACGTCCTATATCATTTGATATCGTGTATCAAACATGTGAAATATCATTTCATCCACGATTCGATATGCTTTCATCAGGCATTCTGATTCCAGGATCAATTATTATGCTGATAATTCATTGATGATTTTTATGAAGAATTGTGCAATCTGTTTGTTAATCCTTTATATGATATGATTTTGGTTGTTTGTTCAATATTGTAAAATTCTTTTGTTGTTTTCCTGACTGGTCCTTTCTTTATCGTCTACTCTTGGTGAAATTTCTAAAAACATGCATAAATGCTGTTGACCTGTAGGACTGCACTGCGAATCACCCAGTGCTTATGAGAAAAAGCTTAGTCCACAAGATATTTGGTGGTCGCTAACGCAGTCAGGTAAACTTGTTATCGCTAGAAGTTGAAAGATCCGAGAACCATAATTTTCGGAATTTTTTCGGTTTCATTCGTAAAATATTTTATGAATGTTTGCTTTTCGTTTTTATTTTCAATGTCCTATTAACGATGCATGTTTCATTTTCAAGGTGAAATGCATGCAGGGTTCTTTTTCCTCCAACAAATTTGATTCATTCTTGGATTTGAGTCTAGAAATCACGAGGGCAGATTCATTATATAAAGCACATTCATGTATACACGGGAAACAAATTGACTTGATGGATCAGGAAAATTTTGTCCACAATCTGCACAATTAGCTCCTTAGCTTGATCCGGTATGTCGCACTCTCCACATCACCCCTAGGATCGAAAGAAGGTATGCGAGAGCGAATTTTGAAGGCGGAAGATTGCTTAGATATATGGAATAAATGAATCGATACACTTGAATTGATTGAAACGATTAAGGAAGCCGATTTATTTTTCTCTCCTTCGTTACAACTAGTTCTCGAGGATAGTTTTGTAGATCTTGGTTTAAACTCGACCGAAGAGACTAGACCTATGAATGATATTGAAAGTAGGAAGTTCCTTCAGTTTAGCGGGATATTACTGCAAAGCTTCTCTTACTTTGGACTGAATTTTGCACTACGATAATGTTGATTAAGATACGATATAAGTATTAAAAGGATCGAGTGACAAAAATAGGATGACACTTTGCCTACGAAAAATCATTTCTAAGATGAAATAGTTCGCGCGATCGTGTGTGTGTGTGTGTGTGTGTATGTATATATTACGATGACATGGAATTTGCAGATAACGTACGATAGATATCTTCTTCTTTTTTGTACTACGACTCATTGCAGATTTAAATATCATCATATACGAGCAAATGAAAGATCTACGCTATGGAAAAACATAGTTGGCCTCTTGCATATTCTATAAAAACTTTGTGCCGTATTCCATTCGATTTAACATTTGCAGAATGCCCAGTGAAAGGTTCAAAAAAAGTTAAGTGATAAAAATCAGAAAGAATAAAACTGCAAAACAAAGATGAACCTTTGGTCAAGTGAAGCAGTCAAGGAAAGAAAGTGTGAGCTCTAGGAAATTTTTGAGGACGAAATCCGTTTAAAGGGGATAGATTGCAACACCCTAAAGTTCACTGTTTATTGGTTTCTTAATTTCAATAAAGTGTTTCGAAGTATTTCGTGAGTACTCCAATGCATTNGAACAAATTGGAATAAAATTTATTCAAATTTAATGCGATGCTCTTAAAAGGAGATGTTTGATTACTTGTTCTCACTTCCACTATAAATGTCAAACGAAGGAAAGAAAGACAATTATATAGTTTTCGCCATTGAATGAGACTTCACGAAAGAGCTATGAATGAATCCCTCAATTTTTATTTTTATTTTTAACTTAGATTGCGGTATTTTAGTTTGAAATTCAAATACTAGACAATTAATAATATTTGTGTATATATATACACACACACACTTCAATTTATCATCCCAAATTTAGGCTTAATACCATAGAAAAAGAGAGAGTTTGAGAGAAAAAGTGAGATTTCTTCCAATATATTATCTTTCCTTTTATTAGAGAGAGAGTATTTTTTCTCCTATTATAAGAGAGGATATTGTCAATTATGCTTTTCTTATTTTAGAGAGAGATTCCTGTGATCTTTTTACTATAGTGAAATCCCCCTACAATTTGTCCGTGATTTGTCCACATAAAATTTTGGTGTTCATTATTTTTCATTTCTACTTATGTTGTAATTGTGTGACTCGTACCACAACGTCCTAACAGTGGTATCAGAGCGTCAGGTTTATAGCCTAAATAAAAGATTTTTAGAAATATTACATAATTAAACTCACAAAGTATATTTTCGGTTTCTGTTTTTAGGATTGTCATGAAAGTATCTAAAATCGAGAAACAAATCACAAAGTTTATGTTCCGTCAATTCAATTTTTTCCTCACTTTCCGCGCCATTCAACTCTTCAAAGGGCTTTGATTTCACCGACCTATGCATTTCCAGTGTATAGACACAAATCGAATACAATTTGACAGGCTAAGGAGTGAATGAAGAAGAACCAAATATATTAAGGCCAGGATCACAGTAATGAAATTAAAAATGCCATAAAATGTTAACGATATTCTCCATTAAATCATAATATATAAATTAAATGTAAAAATTATGTAAGTATAATATACCAAACTTGATATTGAGAACTATCATAAAATATTCTCCAATCATAAAGATAAAAAGGTGATCTGATACACATCTCCACGTTATTAAGCCTGCTGCAACGGAGCAAATGGCCATTCTTCCTGCTAGCTTTTGAAAAATGCAACACTTTTAAGATTTGACTACATGGCATTTTTTTGTCAGAAGTAGATTATAAATAATATCAGGAAATCGCGCCACAGGTCGATACTTCTTGTTTGAATTCGGTTCGAGTAAAAATGATTTGAACTTTTTTTTATCAGACCTTTGCTCGGCCAAAAAATTTAAGCTCGACCCGAGCTTTGACGAGCCGAGTTGGCTCGATTTTTTTTTTTTAAATTTGTCACAAATTTAACATTTTTTTAAAGAATTTAAAATTTGCACAATTTATACGTATTATAAATAATAAAAAAATACATCTAAACTTAAATAAATAACAGCTTGGCTCGAGCTAGTGGTGGCAATCGAGCCGAGCGATTCCTTGGCTCGGTCGCTAGGCTCGTACTGTAGCAGCCCACGAGCCGCTCACGAGCCCGAGCACGAGCCGAGCGGGCGGCTCGCTAGACGAGTCGGCTCGACTCGACTCGTGTTGTTGCTGGGCTCGCTGAACGGCTCATGAGCTCGCCAATTTTTATTAAAAAAAAAATTGAATTAAGTGATCAAACGGGTACTGAATTTTTTTTAATTTTTAGTTTTTTTTTCATTTTTTTCTCTATAAATACCCACTCCCTATTCAACATTTTTTTCCCACTAATACTACTCTCATTTTCTACTCTACTCTCTACAATTTACAAATTATTAACATTCAATAATATCATTATTATCAATCATTCAATTCATTCTATTATCATCTTCATTTTCAACATTTTTTTACATTATTATATTGATTTTACTTTTACAAATCTATTCTTCAACTTAAAATTATTTTAAAATACATTTTTTTAAAAAAAAAAAAAAATTGGACTCAAACATACTCCGACTCTTGACTCTAGACGGGAAAATGTCAACCATTTCATGTCTATTATATCAATGTTTCAATACCCGCTCTTTTATACGAGATTTACTCACATTTGTGGTATAATTAATTGAATATTTTTCGTCTAGCTAAATTTAACTCTAACCATTTTCCCTGAATTATAACATTTTTTAAAATAAAACAGTGATCCACCAATAAAGGATAATTATATTCGCACAATATTTTTTTTATTATTTGCTTCACATTTAAACTATGCTTAAGGTCCTCAACTTTGCTCATTGTAAAATTTATGTTTTTAACTTTTATTTTCGTCAATCTTTATCTTTATCCTTTCGTTCATTAATATATACGAGATTATGGTTTCTGTCGAAGTATTGTGTTTGCCTGCTTTGAAAAAGAAAAGAAAAAAACACTATGTTGCACTTCTATATTTATTATTTTTGTAAAAATATGATGGACAAATATATCGTTTTACGCCCTTTCAATAGACTTTTTGGATAAAACTACTATTGGAGATGAGATTTACTAATTATTTGATGGCTGAGAATAAGAATGAGTTGAAAATAATTAAGAACAAAATTATTACAATATACAAAGATTGAGGATTTTAAATGCAATTAAATTATGGTTCAAATAATAAAAAGCTTGATATGAATATAATTACCCTAAACCAAATTACAATCTATGTCCATAGCCATTTTTGTAATAAAGAGAGTATAGTATCGAATTTGAACAGAGATGTCGAGATTTAAAGTGAAATATCGAAATTTTTGTTTACAATAGTGTGCCTTAAATATTATAGTGTGTGTATGTATATTCTAGCAAGTTTCAACCGTTACGATTTTGGAATTTGATCAAACCGTCGAAAATGGCATTGAAAAGTCAAAATGTTTTTCATAAATTACATGTGCCGAAATGTTAACGATGTTCTCGCTTGAACATAATATATATACAAATTAAATTTAAAACTTACGTGTAATATCGAACATATTGAGAACAATCATAATATAGACTCCAATCATAAAGATAAATTGTGATTTGCTACCCATCTCCACGTTATAAATAATTGTGATTTTGTTGTCTACGGGTGGCCTGCGTTCCTATCTCCACACCATTTTTGCTGCTAGCCTATGAAAAATGGCCACCATTGGTAAGATTTGACTATATACATATAGCACAATCTTTTGACTATATATATTCATTTGTTGAGTGATTATATTGATACCATTTTTTCTTATAAGTATACCACATTTTAATTATATTAAAGGTTCATAATTTTTTTTTCATTTTTAAGTTTTTAAATTCTTATTCTCAACCTTAAATCTTGTTTTTTATTACGATTTTCATTAAAAAAAAATCTGTTAAAAGGACTTGGATAACATATTTGTCTATTGTATTTTTAAATAAACAAAAAAATAACTAATTCAAAAGTAAGACCAAATATTTGTCCCCTAAAAATATATCGAATCCAAAGTAAGCACAATTGCTAAGAGATCTTTTCAAGAATAATACTAGAAAAAGTTAAATGAACAAATAATAACAGGAATTTCATCGTAATCGTTGATGGTATTACTATTGTTGAAATTAATATATCTCAGCAATTGATTCGAATTTATCGGTGCAATATGTACATCATTTTGCTGACAATGATGTACAAATAACATTACTTCTCCAAGTCCAAACGTGCATTAATTTTCCTTTCCTTAGAACGAAAACAATTTTTCTTCCACATGAAATGTACATGTTTTTTTCCCCTCCCTTATCCTAGCACCCAATTTTCCTGTTTGGTTTAGAATAATTATTTGCCGGCCTAAGGGTACTTATGTAACATCACAACTGCGAACTAGATTCAACCCTAGTCAAAACAACTGGCCCAGAAACCCGCACAAGAATCCAAACCCGGAATAAATGTCGATTCGCATAAATTTATTTATAATCACATTTCCCTACTTTCCACTCCAAAAAATCTAACTCCACGCTACTTGCCAATATTCCCAACTGTAGAATGACAATTTACTACCTTTGTTCAGTCATAATCCTTCTCTATTCTCCGTAAATTGGAGAGTACTTGTGTCATTTGTTGTCGATGGTTCGAAAATAAATCGAAGAGGAAACCTTTACCTTCTCTTCTTCTTCGTTACAAAACACGCACTTACACTCTGGAGTGTGTGTGGAAATCTGGCCATCGAAATGAATGAAAAGAGCTCAAAAGTTCTGGAAGAAACGGAAATAAGGAATTTGAAGCCTAACAAGGAAGAAGTTATAGAGAAAATTGGAAAAAATGATGACCAGAGTCGAGGAAGTAGTTATTGTACAGTTCAGAATACTTCAATTGGAGTAGCAGAAGAATCAAAAGATTCTGAATTTGAAGTTCTTCCGTCCGCACAAATATCGGAGAGGGATTTCCAATCCAATTTTAGTATATCCTCTGAACATCTCTCCGGTACCTCTGATTCCTCCTCTTATAATCGGGGTATTTTGTTTTTTATAATTTTTAAATGAAATTTTACGATAATTTTGTGTATGCATGTGTGTACGTTAGAGTAAAGCATAATGATTGTGATGATTTTTTGTTGGCAGAGGTGCCGGTGGAATATACTCTGCAACCGCTAGTCTCGGATGATGAATTAAAGGTTAGCAGCAAGTTGCATGGTCCTTTTGTCAAAGCATTTCAGATTAATTTTGATTATTGGATTTTTCATACGCAATATTTTATTGGATTGCTATTGTTCTTTTCTCAAATGCTGCCTTGAAAGTGAGTTGGATTAAGGTAACGAATATAGACTCTTGCTTAGGATAATTTGACATAAAATCGATAAGCTATGTGGAAGTGGATTGCATAAAAGCGTAGAATGAGATTATTTTTTTTGCATGCACGAATAATCGATAAGCTAATTGTACTTTGTGGGTTGCATATTGGATGTCTTCTTTTTCTTTTAGAATGGTTAAGATGTATTCTAGCTTTCCTTAGGATAATTCTGTACCTATTATATTACCATCACATGAATTCTGCATTTGTTCTTCACTTATCTTCAAATTTGGAGACTTATGTCCCCTCTTGTTTTGTTCTTACCTTGTAGAGTTTGAATGAGTTTGTATAGAATCTGTTAGTTGAAAACAGGTTTCATGGTTTTGTTAGTTGGTTGTATACGTATGGAATATGGCTCACCAAGCCCTTGATGGCTAACTAGATTAAGCTCTATTCTAAAATACAAAAAGCTAAGGCTAAATGACTGTTTTTGGATAGCTTTATTTGATCTAGTCTGGAAGTGCCTTTTCATTGACTTCCATTTGGCATATCAATCAGACCATTTGATACTGAAATGGTTGTAAAGTCGGATGGCTAACTGGGGCGATCTTTCATTTGAATCTTTTTTTTTTCCCAAAAAAAATAAAAAAATAAGAATGTCATGGCTAACGACTGTTTCTGGGAAGTTTCATTTCCCGTAGTCTGGATGTTGCCTTTCTTTAATTGTCATCTTAATGAATCAGACTTTCTGATATTGAAATTGTTGTAAAATTTGATTGCTAACAAGATAAAGATCTCATCTTATTTATATTATACAAAAAGGCTAAGTTACAGTTTCTGAATAGTTTATCCTGTCGTCTGGAAGTGCCTTCGCTTTAATTGCGAATTTTGATATCAATCAGACCTGTTATACTGAAGTGAATGGATAATTTATCTATTCATATATGTATTCTGGTCTCACTGTTTCTGCAGCAACTACTGGCTTCATTAATTCATGTTATCATGTTCATATTGGCTTTTAAAAATCTTTCACCTGCTTGACGGCATGGCTTATTAGAAGTTACTCTTGCTTTTTTTTTTTATGCAGATAGAGCCAGTCTGTCGTTGACTTAATGTGTGTTCAATTTTTATATTTTTATTTACCAGAGGCACTATTCAACATCTTTTATAATAGTAGATTTGATTCTGTAATTTCATCTTCATATTTTTAATTATCTCAGGATCAATTAAGAGTCACCCTCGAGGAACATTTGATTGGTAATACTGGTCAATCTGCCCATGTTGAGACACATAATCAGATAATGTTACCTGATGGTCCGTCCAAGTTGAGTCTCTCCCCAACTTCCGTTCCAGAGAACATTTCACCAGGTCCAAGTTCAGCTTTACAAGAAAGAAAATTGTCGCCTACAGAGAACAGAAACCACTCATGTCTGGCAGAACAGGACAGGCAGAATTCTTCAAACCCGAAACTGTTATCAGCACCTAAGCCGAAGACATCTACTGATGGGTACAATTGGCGAAAATATGGGCAAAAGCAAGTAAAGAGACCTGAAGGTTCTCGGAGCTATTACAGATGCACATTTTCTGACTGTCATGCCAAGAAGATAGAGTTCTGTGATCAGTTTGGCAATGTCATTGAGATTGTGTACAGAAATCATCACAATCATGATCCGCCTCAAAAGGTAAATTCCACCAGGGAAAGTAGGCATGCGTTACCAGTTGTGCCGGCCAATGGGAGTGACAACGCAGCTCGTACACTAAAAGCTATTAATGATTCCTCAATGGAAAAACCTGTAATGGAGATGGCTCAGATACCTGAGACAAATCGACAGGTCGCAACCAATTCTGATGAGATCTTGGAAATTAGTACTAAGGAAAAACATGTTAATGAACTCGAACTTAAAAAAAGGCAAGTTGCTGATTAAGTGACAGCCATTGCCTTTCAGTTTAGGTTACTATATTTCTTTTCCAGACGATAGCTTGCTAGCAGATAGATCTGATACTATTTCATGTATTTGAATTACCAGGCAGAAGAAAAGTGTCACCGGTGATATGTTAGCCATCGCCAAACCTGGAAAGAAACCTAAAACTGTTGTTGAGGAGGCTGGTGATGTGGGGATATCAGGAGATGGCTACAGATGGCGCAAGTATGGACAGAAGATGGTGAAAGGGAACCTTCACCCAAGGTGAATTCCCAGTTTTCTATATTACCTTGCAACACTAACTCGTAGATTAGATTTATTTCATTAATTTTTTCCCTAACTGCCCAAGTTTCGAGAACTATGAGAAACTTCAATATAGTCTGCATTTATGATAGATTCTGTCGAACTCCTCCACTTCTCTGTCTCTTCTGCACATCAACCCCAAATCGCTTGCTTTTTCTAATTTTTCATAGTTTAAGGTCATTTTTCAAGTTGTAAATTATTACGAACCTGAGGTGCATGAGCGCTAACCTGCATAAATAATTACATTTCAAATTCACCTCCCACCCCTCACTGAAAAAATAAGGAAAAGAAAAAGCATGCATAGACATACTCAAGTATGTATGAGGTCATTATTAGTAGCTAGTCTTGTAGAGCACGATTAACTCAACAGTTTGTACTGGTAAATATGGCACATACAACTTAGAAAAATTGAACCAAAGAAAAAAGAAGATTAAAGTGAGGGAGAGATTATTAAACCACAAGAAGGCATTGAATGTTTATTGTAGAATTTGAAGGGGACTCGTCTCCCAAACAAGCTGGCTCTTGATCTAAAAAGAACACGATTTCTTTTTCGAAACAAACTTGACTCCTCTAATCCATGTATTCTAGAGAAATTCCCATATGTAATGAGTTTTTATGGGTATCCAAAAAAAATTAAAAAAAATTAGAGCTTCCTAAAGAATGATGCAGTGTCTTTTTAGTCATTCATTATTTCAAAATAATATTCACTTCTTTGAATAACACACATGAAATCTTTGTATACTTTATTTTCTTTACTTGTGATTAATACTTAACTTTATCTGATTTCTGGAAAATGTTCTTCCTTATCTGTTCGAGTGACCCCTCCAACCTTGATCTCCATAGTAACGTAACTAGATTGTATTTTGACAACATTGCATACAACTCAGTGACTCTGGATTGCAGGTTCTGTTTATTAGAGAAGGCACAATAGAGACATGGGCTGTCTATGTAAATATTTAAACAGTACTTTGTGATAAATCATTAGAGCCAATACATATTTATGGCAGTCTAATGAATGCTGCAGAATCCATGTATAACTATTTTAGGTATTATTCACTTTATAAAAAAATTATTGTTGTTGGCAGTGCACATATGTATCTCTCTGACATAGAATTTCATAAATGATGCAATTTAGATCCAGTCACAGAGTTTGTAAAATTACAGTCAAAAACATGAAAAAACAAATGTCATAAAGTTGCAGAAATGACGTGCTTGGAGAGTTGACTTGGTGGTACCAATACATGAACACCCTTTAAAGTCAAGGAGGCTAACTCAACATCCTCATAATGAATAGAATAAACACATGTATTTGCACAGGTGCACATGCACTTTGCAAGGCCTCGTGTTCAGACAGGCACACACCCAGAGAGAGAGAGAGAGAGAGAGAGAGAGAGAGAGAGAGAGAGAGCATATAAATATAATATTGGATGAAGGCTTCCAGCAGTCGCATTAGGGAAAAAAAAAGTCGTGAAAGAGGGTCGGGTGCATACTTCTTAGAAGGTTGACTTTTGTGAGTTTGGCCCTAAATCCCTGCCCAGAAGAGAGAACTGTAATAAACATACAAAACTTTCCATAAAAATGCATGTTCTTTCTGTCTTTGGAATTTAAGTTGACCATCAGTGTGCTCATAGCTGACTCTAGTTTAATTTCAGAACATGATGGTAAGACTGACTGGTGAAGTTGGCTAACGATTTTCATGTTTCACTGTGCATAAGATGCTCTTTCCGCATCTTGAATAAAGAGAGAGATATCTGCAACTGGTTTACAACTGTAGACAGATGCAGATTAAATAAAATGAGAAGGAAAAAGGCCCCCGTTTGGAGTTGGAGCTGTTATCCTGATTACAACTTTAGACGGCTGCCTTTCTACAATCACATCACTACCTCTAACCTAGACATATTTTTCCTGCTCCACTGAAATAATAAGCAAATGGGAATTTATTGTATTCTTGTCTCTGCACTGAGTTTAATCCATTTCACCTCGTTCAAGACATGCTTAAATTGGTACATTCTGCATGTGAATCTTAGAATAGTAAAGCAAAAGGCTAAAGTCAAGTTGTCAACAGTAGAATGTGGCAAATACACAAGCCTATTAAAGCCTGAGCTTGAAGGCTTCGATTACGTCAGTGACCTTAACTATGACTTGATCATAAATTGGAGGGTTCTTTAGTACTTTACGGTATGTAAAAGTACGTGGTGAATGGAGAGGTTCATTCTGTTCTGAACCTTGCACTCTAATCCTATTGTAAAATTTATTATTGGGATTATGGCTGTAATTTAGAAGTCTTGACGATTATGCTGAGATTTGGAAGTCTATTATCCAGGAACTACTACAGATGTACATCAGCAGGATGTCCTGTTCGAAAGCACATTGAAAGGGCTACAGATAGTTCTAGTGCATTAATAGTATCATACACAGGAGTACATGATCATGACATGCCAGTTCCGAAGAAAACTCAGGGCCCAACGAGCGATTCTCTTGTTGCTACTGCTTCTCCTGGTTCCGCGGACAATTTGCAAATTAATGATACTGAAGTATAACTGAATAAGAAATCTACTAAAAGTTTGACCATTGAATCTGGGTGAGAGAGAAAAGTGGGATCTGATCAATACCTTGTGAGCCTGGATTTGAAATAAAGCCTAGTCAAAACTGAACGTGCGCTTCAAAGTGGGGTGAACACCACTGGAAGAGTAGATTATTGATGCAACTCTCTTAGTGGAAGTATCTAACTTAAAATAATCTTATTTGATTTTTTGCTCTTTCTTTGTCCTTGTATTTTCTATTTTTTCCAGCTTTAGAATTGGTAATTCGGAATAGGTTGGTTATTGTGGTAGTGCTTGAAACTGATTTTGGTTAACTTTGTACATGAGCGTGGATCAAATGAATCAGGTGTTTTTTGATCAAATGTATTACAATCATGCTATAGGTACATATTTTTTTGACTCGAAATTTTGTTTTACAACACTTGGCATGATACTATTGGAAGATGGGGGGGGGGGGGG
>CAIGRB010089485.1:6363-32706 GCA_903798255.1 Fraxinus quadrangulata | reverse complement strand
CAGGCCATTCAGATTTAGCCACTTCAGTGTCGATATCAATTTCATCAAAATTTTCTTGTACTTGGAGTTTTATTAAATGTATTATGCTCTTGTTTGGGCGCTATTTATGGCCAAAATAATGCATTTTTCTGTCACATCTACTGGGCACTGGTGTACTCACCTAGTTGATCGGAATGTGTAGAATAATTTTTGTTCTTCCTTTTTTACCCCTTTTTGTTGTTTGTGATATATGATGTTTCAATTGTATTGCCTGACAACTGATGTGTATGCAACCGATGGAGAAGAGGGCAAAATGGAAATATTGTGTACCAAAAATCTGAAATTATACAGTAACTTGTAATGTCTTTGTCAAATGAAATTGGTATAAATAGTCACCAACGGTTGAAATTATTCTACAAATTGGTTCGACCAAATGTGCAAAATATTATAAATGGGTGGCAAGATTTGAATTCGTTCATGGCTTTGATATCATTTTAAAGTTTAAGTTGTTAGAGAGAGAGAATGTATTCAAAAAATCTTGTTTTAGCCATCGACGAGGATGGGTTTCTTGCTGATGCAACATGCATGTGCCCGATTGCAAACAACATGCCTGCAACGCTCGTATGTATTCAAGGATTCTGATTTATGAAATACATGTCGTTACTTCATTGGATGATTCTTGAGACGATGTAGTTTTAAAAAATTTAAAGAAATATTTTCAAATGCTTCAAAATAAGTTGTCCTTGCTTCATTCATTTTAGCTACATCAGTTTTTTTCGTAGGTTTTGTTTTATTGGGAATCAAGACTACTTCCTTTATTTGTCTACATGATCGCGAGAAATATTGAAAAACTTTAAAAGAAAACACTCACAGACGGTCAAAGATATAGATATTCCAATATATAAAAATACAAAGTCAAAATCCTAAAAATCTTCATGTATTGACTCTTAAATTATCATCTTCTTCATCACAATCCCATCTCTTCTACTTTCTATGCTACACAACGTGATAAATTTTTACAAACATTTTCTCTTGAATAATGTTTTTTATAGTCAATTACTACTGTAGTCATCATATATGGTATATATTAAATGCTCGTTTGACTTTTTCCTTTTCTTAAGATATTAACTCTTTATTTGAGATAATAGAATTACAGGAAATTAATGTCTCAAATAACAAGTTGTCACATAAGAAGAATACTACAGTCGTTGACTATAAATAATATTATCTTCATCAAAGAGGACATGCTGCAAGAGACTATAGATGGAGATCAAATTCCTATTATTAAGGAGACAATTTGTTATTTTCAAGGCTCCTTCCACGCTGAAAGAAGAGACTTGTGTCAATGTAAAATTAGTAGCGAAGGAAACTTGGGAATCCAAATACAAAAATCATGGATCATCTTGAGGAAATCTCGGCTCATCTTATGGTACTTAATGAAGAACCATGGTGATCTTTGTTTGTCCTTGGTTGTGATTGGGCAGTCAATTGACAATGGGCTTCAGCATCCTAATTCCGCAAGTGGCTTGGCCACTGGCTTCGTGGTTCGTGAGGTTTCTGGTTTATACAAGTTAGTGCAACTCATCAAAAGGGGGTCGAGGGGATCATGTGGACGAGAGGCAGCCTAGATGTAACGCTTATTATCCAACTCAATTGTGGACTGTTAGGCGACTTAGGGAAAATTCAAGCTACACTGGTAGATGTCACGATGACAGATATATGTGGAAAGACGAAGATTGACAGTGACAACTTTAAGATTTGAGAATGAATCTTTTTCGACTGGTGAGATTATCCATTTAATTTGGTTTATTTCATTTTTATTTCCCCTTTCATTTTGTTTTATCTTCTTACTTATTCAAATATTTTAGTTGAAGGTTGTTTAATTTTCTCTATGTAATTTGGATAAACGTGTTTTTCCGAATGAATAATGCTACCAAAATGTAGCACGACTAATTTATTTTCAAAATGTTACGTGTGTTTTTAATAATTGTCATTGAATCTGTTTGTGTAGCATGAATCGAGTAAAATATATTAACCTAGAAAATTAGATAAAATACTTAGAATATAAAAAATATAATCAAATTATATTTTCAATCTTGAAAAGTGGGCTTCTTTCTATTTATATTGAGATTTCAAAATTCCTTTTGTAGTTAAAGTCAATGCATATATATTTATTTCATAAAAGAAAAAGAAAAATAAAAATAAAACTCAAATTATCATAATGCGAAACAATCTGCACAATATACATTTCAATTCGATGTACAAAATATATCAAAGTTATATTTAAATAATATAATACTAAATATGTTTTTACTTTTTTCTCATTAAATAATTAATTGTACGGTCCTGCCAAATAAGCTCCATCCGTTAAACCTCACTCTGATGAATCTCTATAATTACTACAAAGATCGCCATTGGAGGATTATCTTTTCTCACCGGGTTAATACCCTAGATAATCACTAAACTTCTCCAAAAATTTTCAGGAGGTCATCGAACTTCAAAAGTTTCCTAATTAATCATCGAACTTTGTAAAAATTTCTAGGAGGTCACCGAACTTCAAAATTTTCCTAAATAATCATTGAATTTTGTCAAAACTTCCCTAAATAGTCACTCAACTTTACGAAAAATTCTTAAGGGGTCACTGAACTATTTATGTATGGCGTCCAAATTTGTGAAGTTCGATTACCTCTTGAAAATTTTTGACAAAGTTCAGTGATTATTTAGGAAAATTTTGAAGTTCAATAATCTCTTAGAAATTTTTTACAAAGTTCAGTGACTAATTAAGAAATTTTTCAAGTTCGGTGACCGCTCGAAAACTCTTGAAAAAGTTTAGTGAGGTATCAACTCTCTCTCACCCAACAAGCTTTAACTTAGTGTTCTTGTTACTATAATCCTTGCCCCTCGATATACACGAATTTTCGATTTGGACCCGTCTGGTATTTCTCCATTAGTCTCACCCCTCTCTTCCAGGAGGGCAAAGCAAATGGCTCACTCAATTGCCAAAGCCACTCTTGGCCTCACGCGACCTACCCAAATCGAGCCTCTAAAGGTAATCTTTTTATTGTCAAGTAATCATGTAATTGAATAATTTTCATTTTCATTGTATTGATAGTATTTGTTTTGCTTAAGATTAAGATAATCTTCAGAGTTCATCTAAATTTATGCTGAGATCAATGGCTTCCTGGAGCAAACCGACTAAGATTTAATGGGTTTATCTTTGTTCATGCAAATGCTGAGTCTCGAGTTTTTGAATCTTGATTGGTTCTTTGAATTAGAGTTTGTATTTGATGTTTATATTATTAGGTTCCTAAATGTCCATTAATACAGAGGGGATTTGATGATACGGAGTGATATTTTTAATGTTTCACCGATTTTTTTAGATGCATTCTGAAAGAAGTCGAATATGTCTACTGCGTTCTTCTTTAAAAATTATTATCATTTTTCTTGGAGGTATTTGTGTCTTGAATGTTGCAAGTTTCTATCACTCTGTACATTCTCAAGAACGAATTATCTGAGTGTGTGTGTGTGTGTGTGTGTGTGTATTGCTTTCTCTGCGTGTTTAATTTTGGGGGATTAGTGGTTGACGCATCACTAAATTTGTCCTGTATTATTGAACGATTGAAGATCTCATTTGCGGCAAAAGAGATTGATTTGTTAGAATGGAAAGAAGGCATGCTTGCAGTAGGCACAACAGAGACGGACATGACCAAGGACGAGAATTCAAAGTTCAAGAATTTAATCCTGCAAAAGCTAGATTCCCAATTAGGTGGTTTGTTGTCTGAAGCATCATCACAGGAGGAATTTACTGGAAAGGCTGGACAGTCAACAGTTCTTAGGCTTCCCAATCTTGAATTGAAAAGGGTATGTCTAATTGGTCTTGGATCAGCAACATCAGCAACTGCTGCATATCGCAGTCTTGGTGAGGCTGTTTCTGCGGCAGCTAAGTCTGCTCAGGCAAGTAATGTTGTCATCACACTTGCTTCTTCTGAAGAGCTCACTACAGTATCAAAGCGAAGCTTAGCTTCAGCCATAGCTACTGGTACTTTTTCTCGATTACTTCTCTTTCGTTTGACTTGCAACGTCAGTTTGTTGCTACTTCATTAAATTAATTTTAGGGGAATGTTTCAAATGCCAAAGGAGCTTTATTGGGGACTTATGAAGACAACAGATTCAAGTCAGAGTCGAAGAAACAGGGTCTCAAATCAGTGGATATTCTTGGTCTTGGCACTGGACCTGAAATAGAAAAGAAACTCAAATATGCAGAAAAGGTTTGTTCTGGGATAATTTTTGGAAAAGAGCTAGTAAATGCACCTGCTAATGTACTCACCCCTGGTTAGTTATCTTTCTTATCGTCCTATTTCTTTTTTTGATTACTTTACGTTGCTTATGAAAGAGTAATTATTGGAAAGTTGTTTGTGTGTAATCAACGTGGGATCATTTTTCCTATGACCTTTTAAATTGTATATTTCTTTATTGCCTCGGTCTCTTCACGTGGTAAAATATGCCTTGTTAATTTAGTTAATTGGATATGTCAGGAGTACTAGCAGAAGAGGCCAAAAGGATTACTTCTGAACACAGTGATGTTCTTTCTGCAACAATCTTGGATGTAGAGTAGTGCAAAGAATTAAAAATGGGTTCTTATCTCGGTGTTGCAGCAGCATCAGCTAATCCTCCGCATTTTATCCACTTATGTTACAAGCCTCCAGGGGGAGCAGTCAAAACCAAGCTGGCCTTAGTTGGAAAGGGGTTGACGTTTGACAGGTGAATAAATATGTATTATAAAATTTACTTACATTTTAAGGTATTCCTTCTGAATTCTGGTTGAAATGAAATATTTTCATTGTGTTTCATGGGGGTCCTCAGTAGTGCAAAGTCTTCTGAAATTTTCCTCTTTTATGTTCCAGTGGTGGCTACAATATCAAGACAGGACCAGGTTGTTCCATTGAGCTCATGAAATTTGACATGGGAGGTTCAGCAGCCGTATTGGGTGCAGCAAAGTCTCTTGGTCAAATCAAGCCTGCTGGAGTGGAGGTGACTCATTTCTTTTTCTTGTTATTGTTTCAAGGACAACGTGCTGGTTTATGGGCTTGATTCATTTTCACGTTTATGTTCACCTTGTTCTCATTTCATCCGGCTATACTGCTAGTTAAAATATCTATTAATCATGTCTCAGTTAACACATTTAGAAATTGATTGGAAAACCTTATAATTAGTGATATTTATGCAGGTTCATTTCATTGTTGCTGCTTGAGAAAATATGATAAGTGGAACAGGTATGAGGCCCGGAGATATTATTACAGCATCAAATGGAAAGACAATTGAGGTAATTTCTTCATTTTGCTCTAGGACAATCCTGTGTCGTTAATTCTTAGTTAATTTTTTGAATATTTTCTTTTGAATGTTCATGCTTTCAATTGCAAAAGGTAAAACTTTTAACTTAATTTTTCTCTTTAATATATTAGGCTACACAATATTTATTCTCACAACTCATATTAGATGATCTGTAATGAGTCTGGATGATATGAGGTTTGGATTTTCTCCATATTTTTTTTTTAGAACATTCATTTTATTGATAAAAATAAAAATATTTCTTCTCAGTTTTTGGTATACAGTTTTTTATCCTCACAACTGAAATTAGGTGTATCTACACAATGAATCTTGATTTGGTTGACATGCAGATAGAATTTAAAGTTTTAATATTCAGTTTCATATTGTTGAACAACCCTGTCATCTGGCAGAAGCTCTTATGTGTTACTCAGTCAATGTCTGCTTTGCACATAAATTTCTATGCTCTTACTTATTTTTTTAAGCACACCCCTTTCCTTTTCTGCTTTGTGTTTCTCATTTACAATTCCTCCTGTTCATGACATTTCCACAGGGTAGAATGGACAAAAGATAGAAAGTTAGGATCTCTTTACTCCATTTATAATTGTCCTTGCAGTTATAAGGATTCTTTTAACCACATTGAATTGCTTGTATATGATGATTTTTTCTGACCAAAGTGTTGGGATGTACATGCAATAAATCTTTTAACCAATTGCTTGAGAAGATGTTTACATCTGCATTTGGCATTTAAATACGTAGGAATAGTTCATTGTGCATGTTAACACTTTATGTTACGAAGAATTATGTTACCCCATTGTAACAATGAAAAATGTTCGAAAAAGATGCTTTTCTTGTGTTTGGATATCTCAAGTTTGAAGTTTAATGAATTTGCACTAGCACCTGTCTTTAAAACATTTCTAGAATTCAACCTGAGCTTGTTATGCTACTCTATAGTTTTCCAGATCTCAGTGTTAAGTTCTGTTATAACCTGCCTTCTTTAATAATTTGGCATTGTATCTCCAATTAACTGCAAAATGACGTACTAGACAGAAGTTGCTTTATTGTTGTACATGGCATGGTTTTAATTGCACGTCCATCTGATAATTAAAAAGTTCACTTAGACTAAAATCTTCTTATAAGTGAATAAATTTCAAAATAAATAATTCTATTTGTGGTGTAAGTTGGAAATAACTAAGTACTTACTTTGTCACTAAGGTAAGACTTACTTCCAAAAAGTAACCTTTTTTTTTACTTGAAGAAAGAAGTAGGTTATTCAAACACGTTTAGAGGCTAAATGTTACTTTTACTTTCTTTTTAAGCTTAGCCAACGTGCTTTTAGTCTTCTGTAAGGTACTTTGACTCTTTGGTTAAAGAACATATCGCTCCACCCCATAATAACTGTCGCAATTTCCTCAGAAGGTTGTCCCATTAGGTCTTGCCTTTCTTTTCATTTAAAGCGAGCTTTCCTCTTATATTCAAACAACAATTTTTAAATTTATGGGACCCACTTAAGTTCAAGATATACTTAAAACAATCAATTCAATCACCTACTTTCAGAAGCTTGGTCTGTCTCAACGTGCCTTTTATTATATTTATGAGTGTTTCTCACTTGTTTAGTTACTAACTTTTTTTTGCAATGATCATGCTTTAGGTAAACAATACTGACGCTGAAGGAAGACTTACACTTGCAGATGCTTTGGTCTATGCTTGCAATCAAGGAGTGGAGAAGGTACACTTACATGCCTCTACTCTGCATCTCTTTGGAAACACCATTTTTATGGGTTTTATTCTCTCATCAGTTGTCCATGTTATTCGTTTTCTTGAATGAGTACCTAAAACGCACGAGATATACGATGCACAAATTTAAAAACTTTGAATAAGTCAAGACACTTTTTTAGGGTTCACTTCAGATTTTGATATGTTCTTTTAATCATTTGCAGATCATTGATTTGGCCACATTGACTGGTGCTTGTGTTGTTGCTCTTGGACCCTCTATTGCTGGTATGTAATTTATAAATCTTATTCATCCTGTATTTTTGAGAACCACCTCCAACGCGATAGATTTTTAGGCCTCTTTCACAATTTGAAATTCATAAAACGTTCTGAACATGGAGAGTCCTTATGAAGATCCTTGCACTGACTTATTCTTGATATTAAAAATCAGGTGTTTTTACACCCAGTGATGACCTAGCAAATGAGGTACTTGCAGCCTCGGAGGTTAGTGGGGAAAAACTTTGGAGGATGCCCCTGGAGGAAAGTTATTGGGAGTCTATGAAATCTGGAGTGGCTGATATGGTTAACACCGGTAGTCGCCAAGGTGGTTCCATCACTGCAGCTCTTTTCTTAAAGCAGGTATAGCTTCCCCCGCACCCTTATTTTATGCTGAAGTAGCATTTAGTCATTATTAAGTTTGTTTTACCTTTTAAGCTTTTTACATACAATTGGAAAAATATGGAATTATTTTAGTTTTTATGCTAATGGCCTAAGTTGTAGTTTGGAACAGTTCTTATAGCAAGTAGGTTGATTTCAGATCTAGAATATTGGCAATTCCTAAAGGGATTTCAAAATTTGACCAATGGGCTTCTTTTTCTGATAGCAAAAAGTAAAATAAAAAAATATCGTTATGTTCCTTTTTTCAGAGGAAATCACTTGATTGAATATGGAAAAATTGGGTGCTGCCATGTAACTTAGTATCGGCTATGTTCATGAGTTGGAGATACATGGGTCATCAGTGGGAGTTTAGTTTGTGTATGGGCGTGGGATACTTCAGCGTATCTGCAACTGATACTCATTTGGAGACGTTTGTGTCAAATTTGACCAATTGAGGCAGGTGATTTTTTAATGGGCAAACTAACACTCCAAATGGTGAAAGAATCACCCCCACTCCATCTCCACTGGATCTGTTCTTGGGGATACGGAAACTTTTTATGGATCATTGGACATTTTAGTTCATCTGAAGGCCTAGATATGATTGCATAGATTCTCTTCTCGTCTTTCCTTAAATTATATTTTTCCCTTCCCCTAGTTTTCTACTAATGACTGCTTTTTTATTTCATAACTAATAAAGTGAAACCCAATTGAGCTCCGACTAATAAAATGAGAAACAAAAGCATGTCTGAGACTATAAGTTGTTCTCTAGTCTTTCTCTGTATAGGCATCTGACGTGTAACTGTGTATATGCAGTTTGTTGATGAGAAGGTCCAGTGGATGCACATTGACATGGCTGGGCCGGTTTGGAATGATAAGAAGAAAATTGCAACGGGTTTTGGTATTTCGACACTGGTTACATGGGTTCTGAAGAATTCTTCTTAGTTTGGATGTCGCTGGGGCTGCTCAGAAGGCAAATACAAGTTATATCTGAAGTCAAGTGGAGAAAATTCTTATTCAGGTTGTTCGATGGTGGGGTGTTGGAGTTATACTAATAAAGCTGGTTAGAGAATAAAACGAGGCCGTTGCTGCGTCCTGGTGTTGTGAACTCTCGTTACAGTTCCTTTAAATAATGTAAAGTTACTTTTTCGGTCCCTATCGTCAATATCCTTGTTCCCTGTCTGTAAATGAAAATATCCCATGTTTCTGTATGCAAAATGTAATGTGAAATAATGCAGATTGTTCTCCAACTAGCCTCAGTATAGTTTACTACCCCCTGCCTTGGAAAAATGAATACAGAGTGACGTTAATTTTCAGTTTGATTGAACAAATTAAGTCCATATTTGTCATCCATTTTATCAAACATTATTTGCTACAGTAAACAATTTTCATCACATATTCATTCAATAAAATATTCTACACATAAATCAATAAAATTACTTTACTTTTCAATCACACATTCTCCAAAAAATACTATTCAAAATTCTATTTCTTCTTCCAAAATGGGAGACAAACAAGCCCTAAGATTAGACATCGAATTTAAAATTTTGTGCTAAAATTAATGATGGAAATAATATATGTGATATGAGCGAGTTAAGTTGTTCTATACAAATTTATTTTTCGAGGGCGTTTATTGGTAATGCATTCTGCTCATGGTCAATTTAAGATCAGAGAATTATTCAATACTATAGTAGAATAACTTGAGGATTGGCACCTTTATTTTTGTACGTTATCATATATACGAAAATAATGATCAGAATCATAATTGTCCTGTGTTATTTCAATTTTTAACGACAGTCCACTCTTCTATAATGAGAGAGAGAGTCAAGATCGCAGGACGACATGACTCAGAATTTTTCGGCATTTACCCAATTTGATTCCTATTCCTCCGTATCTCATATCATTTTTACTTGGCTTTTTGACTCACCTTCGAATCCCGAGCTTTGCAAACAGCAAAGTCCCACTTCATCTTGCAGTGTTTTCTTCTTCAATACGCGGGTTTTTTGTTACATATTACATGGAAAGCGAAATAAAGAATTAAGAAAAATGAGCGTTTCTTTGACTGTAATGACCTTTAATCTTCTTGAAGATCAGCTAGAAGACAGCCCAAATTCATGGGATAAGAGGAAGGATTTGTGTGTTACAGTCATCACCAGTTACTCTCCAATGATTCTTTGCACCCAACAAGGTTTGTGCTTGATGAGTTTGTCGGAAAACAAATATATCTCTGGATCTTGATTGTTTATTGTATCTGGGCCTGCTTGGATTTACCTTTCGGAGATCGGTTTCGTTTGTTTTTAGAAATCCTTAAGATTTATCCTTCAAAACAGTGACAATGGCGGTTCTACTGTTTTTTTTAGGTGATTTTTTTATTTTTTTTAAGTTTTTTTTTTCTTTTGTTTTTGCACATGGTTAGGTTTGAAGACACAATTGGATTATCTTCAGCAATGCTTGCCTGGTAAAGTTCTTGATTATTTGGTTGNAAAAAAAAAAAAAAAAAAAAAAAAAAAAGAAAAAAAAAAGGAAATGCTCAAGAGATTTTATCTGGTAGAAATAAAATGGACCTGCTTATGTCTTTGAAATCGACCTTCTTGCTCTAGAACTATGAAATGAGATAAAATTTATAATGCAACTCATTCTTGGTAATCTGGGAAAGTCAAGTTATATTGGCAGCTTCTCATTTATTTATTTATTTTCTTTTTTGAGTTAAAATAACAAATATCAATCTTCTATCCATGTTAAGGCTCTAACTGCTTCACATGAAATATTTTCGGTTTGAAAAAATTATCTGGGGAAAACATTTTTGGGGAAAAGCAACTTTGTGATACCTTTATCTTTGAGCTGCTGACTACTAGCAATAGCCAGTAAATGCTAATAGCCATGGGGGGTCTTGTGCAATTTGTCATGGTTTCTGATGACCATCTAGTTGTTACCGGTGACTAGTATATGGTGGTCAGGGACTGGTGACAGTCTGCGCAGATGGTTCAATAATTTACGACTACTGGATGGTGTTGCCAATGCTTGGTTCATGATGTCAATGACTGCAACGTGTTCTCAAGCAACTGTAGGGTAGTTACTGGTAACTTACTGGTGTTCGTTGGTCAGTGGTCTGTGTTTGATGTCATCATTGGCAGGGTGGTGATAGGTAGTGGTTATCTCGTGGCTAATTGTGGTTTTGCACAAAAAAAATTCCCACATGTAAATGAAGAAAACATCTTTATTCAAATTAACATAGCTTTCCTTCAACCAGAAAAACATTTTTTGTCGATCAATTTTAATTTCACATACATCAGAAAATGTGGAAAACATTTTCACAAGTTTAATAATCAGAGATTAAGCGGATAGGATAGAACTATTGGCTTTGTCTGAACAAAATCCGTGGGTGGTATATGAGATCATTGGCAATGGAAATATCTTATGATGATCCCAATACGGACTCCATTACTTTTACTTTCTGATAAGGAAATACATGCCCGCATTTCTAAGTCAGTATTCCTGGTTATGCTTTAAAATCGAGGATATTGTGACTATTGAGTTGATGATGACAGTCCTTATAGTGAAAAATATTGTATAGTCGTATTATTTACAGATACGGGTGAAGAAGTTGAAAGAAGTCTCCTTAGACTTGTTTAATTGGTGGATTAAAACTCAACACCTAGAAAGAACTTAAAGGCTGGAGAATAGGTTTTTTATCATGTGGAAAAGAAGCATTAAAGTATTGCAAAAGTTGATGCGTACTTTGGATCGCCTTGAGTTTAACGAGTTGAGTTTTTCACTATATCAGCTGTTTCCTGGTAGACTCTGTCTTGCTTGATAGCATGGGCATATGTGGTGTATCTATTTATTAATTTTTGTCCCAACAATTATTTCTTCTAGAACTTTTTATTGTATATTGGGGGTCAAATGGAAAGTTGTTCAAATTTGGATAATAAATTAACAATCTAATTAGAGCATGTTTGACAACTATTACTGTAGAAAAAAGAGTTTTGATTAGTGATTTTTAGGAGAATGTGTGGTTAAAAAGTAGGGAAAATTTTTTGGTAGACATGTAGAATATTTTATTGTGTGAATATGTAGTTAAAAATGGTCATGTATCAAACTATAAAATAAATTAATGATTGTCAAATAGGCTCTTAATCGATTCGTAACCCAATTAGGTCAATTTACCACACTGGACTCCATACACTGTCATACTAGCATTTGGTTTTCAGATGAGCCAGTACACTGTTCGGTGTGTAAATAGCATAAATGAACACGTAAGTCTTGCACAAAGTGATGGAGGAGATGAGCAGGAATACAACATCGGAGATAATACTTCAAACAGATTGATAGAAGTTTATACTTTAGCTCTAAATTTCTAAAATGCAGAGTTATTAAGGGATAGGCGAGTAAGTGTGCACGGATAAATGGCTGCATTGTGTATGGTTGAATGGATTTACGAAAGAATGGAATGGAATAGAATAAAATTGAGAGATCCAATTTGTGGCATATTTAAGAAGCAAAATAGGAATCGAAGCTATATTTCCATTGTTGATACCGTTCTGTTGTTCATAAACAGTAATGCTGAAAGTGATAGGAACAGTAAAATGACAGTGTATAACCTTGTAACAATTACAAATTTGTACAACTTCTGTACGATCATAAACTAATCAGTTCTTGGTCACAATATACAAATGCAACGTAATAAAGCATGCTTTCCCATGCTTTATAGAAACTCTATGCCATGCCGCTACAGAAGAGCATGGTGCAATAAGTCTCACATTGCTAAGTGTTAGCTTGGGCTCAAGCCTAGATATCATTTGAACAACTATCATGTAGGGTAGCGGTAGTGGGTGGACAAGGAGGATGCCATCAGTAGGTATCCGGATATATAAGGTAAAAAGCTTTTATCCTTTGAGCATCGATTCCCTATGTTTTCTAAGTCTTGGTCATTCATCCAAATAATAACTGTTTTGATGGCACTGTTTTATATAACGTGGAAATTACGAGTAAATGTTATAAATTCCTTTATACTCATTTCTCTTGAATTGGTATATTACATATGATGTGCAACTCATTCTCGCCGATGAAATAGATTATGAACATTTTGGAATATCAAGGAAAGGATCTGAAGACACTTCAGATCAACATTGCACTATCTTTTATGATAAGGAAAAGGTGAAATATCTAAACTTCTCCTTTTCTTTATCAGAAGTAAAAATGTACTTTCTATATAATACATTACCTAATTGATGCAGGTTGAGCTGCTGGAAGGTGGAACTTTTTGGTTGTCAGAGTCTCCTTCAGTGCCTGGAAGCACATCATGGGGGTCTGCAGATCCATGCATTGCTACATGGGCTATATCCTTTTTGCACCTCTATAAGGTGTCTTACATTATTATTTGCTGCATAGTACTACTGCATGCAATAACTGTGCGAACTTTGTTTACCTTGATAAATTGTGTACACATTCCAACTAAAAGGAGTTGAGCCACCGGGTTTTTCGTTTGAAATCGTGAATACAAACATGGATGAGTTCAGTCCTCGTGCTCGTAGGCGGGGTGCTTTGCTCACATGGCAGCATATTGCATCCTTACCTCCTAGCTTGCCTGTGGTATATTGTGGAGGATTTAATACACAAAAGGAATCAACTACTGGACGTTTTCTTCTTGGTCGATCAAGGTATTACTTTCAGTTTCTATATGCTGTTCATCTTTTATCAAATTTATCCTCTTTTATTTTTTAGTACTAATATAGCTCAACTTGGTCGATAGCATTTATATTCATATGAATCAAGTCATTCTGGTTCTATTGAACCTTCACTTGAGAATATTAGAAACAAACAGTTCACTTGACCCGAATTCACAGAGCTCACAATGGCAAAACTGCCATTGTCTTAATCCCAGATTTACAATGGGTGATAAATATCCTGAAACTAGACCAGTTAAGATTATATTTTTCGTGTGTTCCAAAGTAAAGTTTGTCAGTTGCGAGTTGTGGCCACTTGTGAGCCTTATGAATTTAAGTTTTACTAATAAAAAATGACAAGTTTTAGATAATTGCAGAAGAAATGGAGCACGTGTAAAATTGATATAAACAAGAAGGATTACAGAACCCGTTTGTCTTTTCAGAGTGCTGGAACTTTTTTTCCCAAAATTCCTTCTAATTAGCCTGAAGTTTGTTGTGTTTATCCTCTTGCGAGATATTAGTCTTAGCTGGAACACTGGATAGCTGCTTACTTCTTTTTCATTATCTATTATAGAGAACACGGCGTTGTAGGTGATATGAGGGATGCATGGCCAAATGCTCGGGTGAGGAAAAATGTTTCTCTAATTCGCACTTATCACGGATTTAAAGGTGATGATTTCTCCTCACGCTACCAGTTACTTCTAATGGACTAAACTCTAAACCATGTTGTATACATGTATCGTGTCAGGTGACAAGCAGGGGGCTCTTGAATTCCTGAAGTTAATATTCAGAGCACTTTGCCTCTGCTGGGATCGTCAAACACAGGATTTGCACGTTGATTGGATTCTTTTCAGAGGTAGATCACTGGTCCCTGTCTCGTGTGAGGTCGTGAATGATAATGTTGAAGGACTTTATCCTTCGTCTCACTATCCTATATTTGCTGAATTTATGCTTCCCCGTGCTGTGAGATTGATCGAGCCACCCACTCAAGACTGAAACCACCATCTCCCACCCGGGTTTTGGTCCTTTTGTTTTAGTACAATGTTCTTCAATTTTTCGGTTCTCTACTTTTAATGCATCTTCGTATTTGTTCACTACGCTAAACATCTCGAGTTTTTCCATCAAGGAGTGGTGTGTAAGTAGTGCCTACAAGGTGTTGAAGATGGCGGATTATATTTACGTCCTTGACTATCTCTTTTCCAATAAAAAGATTTTTTTCAAGTTTCCTGTATTTTCTGTTTTCAAGTTCTTGATTTGATTTGATTTGCTTGTACATTTTACCATAATTAACAGGAGAGAACAAATATTAACATCCTTGACAAACCTTACCTAGGATCAAAAGTTAAATCATTCTTCTTACTACTACTGATTCAATGTCTTGGTAGCTATGGGAAGTAAAAAGAATTTCAAGATCTTTCTATCCTTGACTCCAATTGTAGGTTGCAACACGAAGCTAGAAAGCTAGTAATTACTGGTTAGCTATATGGACTTCGTACATACTGCTCATCTTGCCATGGAAGGAAGCTACACTCCAGAATCGTCATGGTCACTTAACCGCGACATACCTTTGTGAGTCATATTACAACTCAATATGCTTGAACGAGTAATGCAAATTAGCACCATAGTATCACGTGACAACATTGTTGAGAAAAAAATTCCATTAAATGCGTAGAAAATACAATGGAAATGAAAATTCGAAGACAAGTCAAAAGAAAAAAGTACAAATTAAACATGGTTCAATAAATCAGTGACTGCAGTATCATTTTATGTAACAACTTATTATTTGAGAATTATAAAAAATTAAATACCTCAAATAATAAGTTGTCATATAAAATAACTACTGCAGTCGCTCGCTTACTATGAATAGCATTATTCAAGTCATATCCTTGTACGACGAAACAAAATCATTTTACGCGCAAAATTTAATTGCTGACTTTAATTATATATAACTTAAACCTCTAATTTAATTTTACTAATTTGAGTCCATTTCAAATACATGTCATCGATCCAATAAATGAACTATATATTCTTGTACTCAATTAACTTATTATTTATTTTCGTATCTATTTCTATTAGCATTGAATACTACTAGCGTTCAACACCAGAATTGTTGATGAATAGTGCAATCCAATATATGTCTCAATCAATTAAGCCGTGCTCTCTTTATTAGCATATTTGATGAATTATTTTATTTGTACATAATAATTTATCGAATCGATAAGTGACGGCTCCGTACGTGTAGCATTACCCTTATCTGATTTATCGGCATGACAACTAATTACACCTTTTTTTTAAATAAAATTTTGTTAAAGTTTTATCAAATTTTTATTTTTAACCGAAACTCACAATTTTTAAAAGATTTACAAAACCCAGCATGGATTCCTAATAGATTACAGATCAGGTGTCATTTTAGTAGGTTATAATTATATTGACCAAAAAATACATCGCTCCATTAGATCTGCGTAGAACAAATCACGTCCGTAGAAACCAATCTGAAGAAGAAACATTTCCAATTCCACCTCTCTCATATCCAGTTGGCTACGGACTTTGCTTGCAGTTTCCTCCTCGTTCTTCCCGTGTTTCTCAATCTTCTTGCACATACATATATATATATATTATACACATATTTATTAATTCGTGTTAGAATTTCTGGATCTAGATCTTGTGGGCGAGTTCTTGGGAGAAAATGGAGGTCTTAGGAAAAAGGCCTCCCGCGATTCAGCGATGGGTTTTTTGCGTTATGGCTATTCTGTTAATCACCAACGTTCATTCTTTCTACCTTCCCGGTGTTGCTCCTCAGGATTTTGTGAAGGTCAGTCCTTCTATATGTATAACTTTTTTCTTTTTATTGATGTTGATTATACTTGAAGATCTTGTTCACTATTTTTTATTTGTGATTTATGTTTGGGTTTAATTTTGAGTTTTATGGGTCTGAGTTTACGTGTATTCTTGTAAGTATTCAGAAATGACGGGTTTGTGAATGACTTATTTTTGTAGTAATAGTAACTGCGATTTTGCTGTTTGAGGATTTAATTCTCTCTGACTGTGAAAAAATGGAAAGTTGCACGATTATTGGGAACGTCATGAAATAATGATCTATTTTTCACCAGTTGAAGTTTCTGTTTGAGTTCTTTTATTTAATAAATTTTATGAACCTTGAGCAACATTTTGTAAGAAGAAAGCACATGAGAAATGACAATTATTTATGACTAAAAGACAGCTTTGTCGCAGCAAAGTAACATGATAATGCATTGACAAATTAGTAAAACAAAATCTCAGGGTTTCTACTATTAACAATTTCAATGAAAGTTTTAATATTTTCCTATTTTATTGGAGTGACTACAATTCCTTAATATTTAACTATGGCTATTCATTTTGTTGGATGTCATTACAAGATTTCTGATTTAACATGGGGTTATAGAGTTCTGTGTCTTGTTTTCATTATAGTTGCTAAACAAACATTAGAAGTGATGCCAGCTTTTTAAGTTGTGAAAAGTGGGGATGACAGTTATTTAAATTTAGACATCTACTTCCTGCATAAGGTATATTTTCAAACTCAAGTATTGAGCGTTGATCTAAGCAAAAATGAAGGGACAATGTTGAAAACAAAAAATGACAGTTATTATCTGAAGTAACTTTTACATTTTCTGCGTAAGAAGCGTGAGTCGTACTGTAATAACTGGTCAACCAGATCTTCTAGCACCCTTCAAACTTGTGAGAAATTATATTTGTAGTAATTTGATCACAAGTTAAATGGAATTGGATCTTTGTGATGATGTAATAGTGAAACATAAAGAAATTCTGTGGAATGATGCTATAAGTGGAAAAAAAACATGAAAATGAATGTACAAGCAGTCTATATGGATTTCCAGAAAGGAAATCGCTGACATTAAGTTCCGATTCCTGGGTTTAAAGGGAGTAATATTCCATTGGTAAGATGATGATTTTTGTAATTCGATAGTAGAATCTTGTTCTCTGGAAGCCATGGATTTGATTTTCCTGACTTGTTATTTAGAAAAGAAGAAAGTCAAATTGAATATATAAAAATTGGAACTTCACTATTCGATGGGCGGAAATGTGAAAAAGAATTGTCCTTGCATTATGAATATATATGTAATATATCAAGTTGAGGGTGGTCAATCATTATTGTGGCATCGCTTGGTTTTCTCGATTACAAGCCAGATATGCTTGTCTATTTAAAAAATTATTCATTGGTAACCTTCAGGTGCCCAAATAAAGACCTCGGTACCTAAGTTGTGAACAAATGGCTTTTATGCAGTAAATATGCATGTGTGTGCATTCTCCTGTGTGTAATGCTTTTACTTTTCTCTTCACTTCAGTTTTTGTAACGTGAATTGCATGTTTTGTTTACTTTTTTCTTATGCAGGGCGATCCTCTGAAGGTGAAAGTAAACAAACTGACCTCCACTAAAACTCAACTTCCTTACTCCTACTATTCTCTTCCTTACTGTAAGCCAGAAAAAATTGTAGACAGCGCAGAGAATCTTGGAGAAGTTCTTCGTGGTGATCGTATCGAGAACTCTCCCTATGTGGTCAGTCTTTCTAATGGCCTTCTGTTGAATTTTTCATTTCTTTTATACCTTGATCAACTAACACAATTCACCTCATTATTTCCTTTGGGTCAAGTTTCAAAAGATAGATAATAAACCTTTTATGATGCATAAAAATTAAGTGCTTGTTTGACATCTGTTTATTATTTGTTTATAATTGGTTAAACCACTTTTTATCCATACATTTTGTGGGACCTACAAGTGTTACCCACTTTTCCAGAACTCATTTCTATCTATTTATAATTAAATTGATTATAGACAACTCCTTCTAACTGAAGTTTATTGTTGCAGTTCAAAATGCGAGAACCACAAATGTGCAATGTTGTTTGCCGTATCAAACTTGATGCCAAACTTGCAAAGGAATTCAAGGAGAAGATAGATGATGAATACCGGGTGAACATGTAAGCCATCTTTTTTAGGAATCTAATGTATTCTAATAATATTGCCTTACATGACTCATATTCTACTTTTGTTGTTTTTATCAGGATTTTAGATAATCTCCCTCTAGTTGTGCCTTATAAAAGACCTGATACAGATTCCTTAGTGTATCAACACGGTGTGCCTGTTGGTGTAAAAGCACAGTATGCTGGAGTAAGTATTAACTTGATTTGCAGTAGTAGTAAATCTCTTTTTTGTTTAAGGAACTTATTGACATCTTTTTTTCTCCTGAATTGTTTGCTTAGAGTAAGGAAGAAAAGTATTTTATCTACAACCATTTGACATTTACTGTGAAGTTTCATAAAGACGAAGAGGCTGATGCTGCAAGAATTGTGGGATTTGAAGTCAAACCATTCAGGTAATATTGTGCTCAGTGTTAAATTTGTGCTTCAGCAGTAATTTGGGCCTTTTTATGATGTTGGATTTCCTTTGTGCATCCAGTGCTAAGCATGAATATGAGGGTAAATGGAATGATAAAACACGGTTAACAACCTGTGATCCTCATGCAAAACGCACTATAACCAGCTCTGATTCTCCTCAGGAGGTTGAAAATAAGAAGGAAATAATCTTCACGTACGATGTTGAGTTTAAGGTAATATTGAATAACCATATGATGGAAAGCTGTCTTTTTAGGGTTGTGTGTCATTGTACCTTTCTCCTTGCCTTGCAGGAGAGCGAAGTCAAGTGGGCATCCAGATGGGATACTTATCTTTTGATGGCTGATGATCAAATTCACTGGTTCTCAATTGTAAATTCTTTGATGATTGTTCTTTTCCTCTCCGGTATGGTGGCCATGATTATGTTGCGTACCCTCTACCGTGACATCTCTAAGTACAACCAGTTAGAGACCCAGGAAGAAGCTCAAGAAGAAACTGGATGGAAATTAGTTCATGGAGACGTTTTCAGGCCTCCAACAAACTCTGATCTACTCTGTGTTTATGTTGGAACTGGCGTTCAGTTCTTTGGGATGATACTAGTTACCATGATCTTTGCTGCACTTGGATTCTTATCCCCGTCTAACCGAGGAGGGTTGATGACAGCTATGCTTCTTCTCTGGGCATTCATGGGCCTGTTTGCTGGATATGCTGCATCTCGTCTTTACAAGATGTTCAAAGGAACAGAGTGGAAGAAAATTACTATTCAAACCGCTTTCACCTTCCCTGGGATTGTCTTTGCCATTTTCTTTGTATTGAATGCTATAATTTGGGGCGAGAAATCCTCTGGCGCCGTGCCATTTGGAACCATGTTTGCATTAGTGTTCTTGTGGTTTGGTATTTCGGTTCCTCTTGTCTTTGTTGGTAGTTATGTAGGGTTTAGGAAGCCAGCTATTGATGATCCAGTGAAAACCAACAAGATTCCAAGGCAAATTCCTGAGCAGGCCTGGTACATGAACCCAGTTTTCTCTATCCTAATTGGAGGCATACTCCCATTTGGTGCAGTATTTATCGAGCTGTTTTTCATTCTAACATCAATCTGGTTGCATCAGTTCTATTACATTTTCGGGTTCCTCTTCCTCGTGTTCATAATCCTAATCATCACCTGTGCTGAGATTACAATTGTGCTTTGCTATTTCCAGCTGTGCAGTGAGGATTATCTCTGGTGGTGGAGATCATATCTGACATCAGGGTCATCAGCACTCTACCTCTTCCTTTATGCAGCTTTTTACTTCTTCACAAAGCTCGACATCACAAAACCAGTATCCGGTGTTCTCTACTTTGGGTACATGCTGATTGCTTCATATGCTTTCTTCGTGCTGACTGGTACAATTGGTTTCTATGCATGTTTCTGGTTTACAAGGCTCATCTACTCCTCGGTGAAGATTGACTAAGTAATGGCACGTGAGTAAGTGTTTATAGTCCCTCAAGAAAGCTCATTAAACTCCTGGGGTCTTTTTCAAAAGTTAACCTTTGAAAACTCCCTAAACATAGAAGTTATCTTGCTTATCTTCTTTGCATTTATAATTTCGGTTTTGTATGGAAACTTCAAATAGGATCCTAGAGCAATTCTTGTTCCTGAACTGTCCCATTTTAATTATAACGAGAACAATTCTTGTAATGATACTTTTATTGATGAAATATGTTTAAGGTACTCTTTCCTATTTGTGACAGCTAAAATTCTTATCTTGTGAAGTGCTGAATTTTGTAATCTCTCAACTGTTCCGTCATATATATTGCAATTAACAATATATACTATTCCTACAAAGGCAGAAGCTGGCAAAACCATTTGTTGTTTGCTATTTGTTATAAAATGGCTGCTGCCTGTGTAAAGCAAGCAGCCCAAGGATTTCCCATCTCTGCAGAAATCCCCCATCGTTTGACGTGCTTGGTATGCTGTATTTTAACCTTTCTGTCTGTAATATTGTCGAGTACACTTGAATCCAACTTACACTATAAAGCCTTCCCAGGGTAGAAGGTGGCTACAATCACCGTCAATCCTCTCTTTCATTAGAGGTGTCACTGGAATATGGAGAATCGAAACAGGGAGTTTAGAAGATCTAGACCAAGTCCAAGTCAACACACTGGATTAATATGGACAGTTCTATCACTGACATACAGATGTTTGGTAATTTACCTTAGATAGAATTAACTTCGTATTCTTTGCTGAAGTCCACTCTTATTCGGTACAAGTACAACTTAAAAAACATGCCATATTGTTCACTTTCTCTCCATTGATCTTCCTCAAGAAATTGCATGTCAATAAATATCAAACGAGGAAGTTATCTGAAAAAGGCCACTTCTCAAGTCTAAACAACGATAGCATCTCAAAAACTTGTAATAAGAACCATAAACAAATACTCAGATGAGAAGAAAAATTTAATTTGCTTCTTTTGGTAAATTATGATAAATATTTAACCTTGGAGCTGCAAGAAACTAATGTATTCCAAGCAAGGGGGGAACAAATTGTACCTTCAAAGATTCAAGCAAACTGGGACCTTGCTGTGTGTTTCATTTTAGAATATCAAGTTTTGGAGATATCCTCCTTTCATTAGTTTTACAAATTTCAGCAAAGTTTCCAGACTTAATTCTTTGAGAACAGTGGGAACAATTGCTGGAAGAGTGTTGCGTCATGGATAACAAATCATTGGTCTGTCCTAATAGGAGCGGCGGCTGCACCAAATCTAGGGCCAAGTCTTGTTTGCATGAGGTCAGTTTCAGTCTTTCTCAGGTGAAGCTCCAGTTGGCACAAATTTTGCTTGGTAGTGAGCCAAGTAGGATATTTTAATATTATAATATGGAGAGAAGCATCTCAAACCAAACAAAACAGTGAACAAAGTGTCAAGTCTTTCTAAACTTGTTAACCAGCATGTAGAATAAAAATGTTAAAACTAGTCCAAGCAGTCTACCAATATATCAGTTCAACCCATGATCCTGGCTCGGTTGGCCCGAACATTCATCTTTTGTGAAACAAAAAGGTAGAGCATTCGCTATTGTCCTGTCCTACTTTTCCCCTTAAAGAGCAATCAAGCAAGATCAGCAAAATGATATCCTTCACATTTTCTTCAGTTACACATTCCAACATTCAATTTATGAAGTCTGGTACAGGAATATACAACCTTTACCCAAAGATTATGCCCAAATCTCTATAACCCATATATTCTTTTACTTCTGCTGCATTTCCACAAACAAATTATTTCTTTTTAACACCAATTGTCATTTAATCAAGAATAAATCAATACTACTAAGAGCATACAACACGAACAGGGCATTCCAAAACTTTAACATTCAACATCAAGTGCTATGTTTTATTCTAACTATAAGAAAATCGCCTGCACTCTCACCGCAAGTGCGCAGCACAATACAGCAAGTATTTCTCACAGGACACTGCAGAGGCTGGCGCTGAAGCAGATAAATTTGAGCTGTTACATGATTATTTGCCAGCAAAAAAGGGGGTAGGTGAATGGAGTATGGATATAGGGTGGTCGGAGAAGAACGGGATGAACCGAAGTATGGATGTAGGGTGTTCAGAGACGAACGGGATGATCCGAATTAGGATGGATCGAAGAAAAAAAAAGATTCCGTTGCCGGGACTTGAACCCGGGTCTCTCGGGTGAGAGCCGAGTATCCTGACCAACTAGACTACAACGGATTGCTGATAAATTTCTGTCGTCTTTTTAAATTATTTACTATTGAGATCCAACCACCATCATCCTCCTTTTTCTAAAATCAAAGTACAACGTGAATCGAGATTTTTAAGAACTCTGACTGAGTCACTATTTTTTTTAAATAGGGGTAAAAGAGAAATATGTAAACAAAGCTGAAATTTAATGCTTTTAGAATAATATACAAGTAATTCCGTGTTATGTATTGCTATTTTCAAACCAATTTGAGTCCCATTTTTTTTTTTTTTTAAGAATTCATTTTGGAATAGTAATTGTTGGAGAATGTGTGGTTGAAATTTAAGAAAAAGTTTTGAATTTGTGAGTATTTATTTTATTGAATAATGTGTCATTGAAAATAAGAAATGAAAAACAATCATGCTACATGTACAGAGCCATGTGGCCCTGTACAAACATTATAATCCAATGAAAAAATGTATTTTGAAAATAATGAGAATCAAAATAATGCTTTTAGAATAATACACAAGTAATTTCATGTGATGTACTATTACATCATGCTTTAGATTGTGAAGCGTATTAAATAAACATTAGAAGTTCACGTTAGTCACTGGACAAGAAGATCGACTCATCTCCCAACTATCAAACCTTATTATAACATCAGTGCCTAAGTTTGTGATCAGTTTTCTATCCCCTTCGTGGTTCCACATACCTAATTGTAAATATTATAAAATTCATATTTGTTTTTGAAGCAGCAAAGTGGAATGAGATATGAACGTTTCATGCCAAACGATGAATCATGAAGGCCAAAATGTTGGGAACAGCGAACCCTTCTTTATCAGAGAGATTTTATCCCATGCCAAATTATTACTTCATAAAGTCTTGGTTTAAAAAGCTTTATGGGTCATTTCATACACAAGGTATAGTGCCCTTTCGAACCGATATCTGCAATAATTTTGTCATTCTGCTGCTCAAAAATGCGTACATTGCCCCCACACCCTGACAAGGTCTTGATTGTCTTGAAGGTCTCATCGGTACTTTAAATAACGCTCAATCATGTGCAAGAATTTCCTGACTCATCCTACGAGCAAAGTTCAGGTCTCGGCATATCCTTGGATTCACATCACTAGCTGTGACTTCCAGAAAGGAACCAAGACAAAACCTCTGTTCTTGTGGAATGAGACGAGAAATTTCTGCAAGCATTATGTGTCAAGTAGGCTAACAATGTGAAACAAAAGACAATTAATAAACCCACATGGAAACTTATATGCATACTACAGCAACCGAAGGTCACGATATGAGAGCAAATAACGATACTGTTCTTCCATTTAACAAACAATTTATCGAAAAAGACTAATATATCAAACTAACAGCATGATTTACTATAGTGAATGAGAGAGACACTAACAAATTCTTATTGAGATAATTCACTGTAGTGTCAAAGTAGTGAGATCTCAGGACAGTACACAAACATAGCAACGATAAATAACAGATTTAGATACTTGATGAGAGTCGAGAAGACTTCAAGGTCGAAGACCAGACGATCTTATTTAAGGAGTGTTTTGACAATAGATTTGACATTGAGCTTCTTCAAATCTGTGTAAGACTGTCCACATCCAACAAACATGACAGGTGCTCCAGAAATATAAACCATAGACAGTGCAGCTCCCACCTACATCATGGACCGTAACATTAAAAACATACTACATAAAAGAGATACTAATGCTTTATCCATTTCAAACGTAAATGAAAAGAAAAGGTAAAGAATAAATAAAATGAAAGCCCACACCTTATCATCGATGGTATCAAACTTAGTGAGCAGGATTCCATCAATCAATCTGGGATTGGGTGAGGGTGAGAAATCAGCTAGTTTCTGCAAGAAAATCATGAAAATTTGTTAATGTTGAAGAAGAAAAGTGAGTAGGCAATACAATTAACAGTTAAATCTATCATATCAACCTGATTAAACTTTGACAACTGGTCCACAGCATCATTCCCCACAAGTGCCTCACCAACAAACAAAACGAGATCTGGACTATTAACATAAATAAGCTTCGACAGAGCTCTCATCAATGGTTCATTGTCCTGTAAAGCATAATCAAAAGTATGAATAACAACTGACATAAATGGAAGAAAACTAGACTCTAAAAATAGTTCGGCAGTAAGATGCAGAATCGTTCTCGGGATACCATGCAAAATTCATTTGACAAATGTTTCTGATCTTAACAATGCTTATATTAGTTCATTCGTCAGATTTTGTTAATATAACTACATATACCTGCATTCGTCCAGCTGTATCCACCAGAACAACATCTGAACCATTTCGACTTGCCTCCTGAATTGCTTCCTTTGCCACAATTGCAGGATCTTTCTCATAACCCTTCTCAAATATTGGGATCTGATAGGGCATTCAGTTGAAAGTCATTTATCACTTCAAAGCAAGTTCTTGCTACTAGAGTGAGACTAAGATCTCAAGCAAATATAAAGCTTTGGGCCTGTGGCAACATAGTATACCTGGAGTCTACGTGCATGGGTACGCAGCTGCTCAACAGCTCCTGATCTGAATGTGTCACAGGCCGCCATCATGACATTGATCTTATGCTGCAAAAGCCAGTAAGCAACCTGCATAGTTGTATGGCATGAAAGTGATAAGAAAACTACAGGGCAACAAGCATTAATTTATGTTATCATACTTCACCTTTGCAAGATTGGTAGATTTCCCAACTCCGTTGACTCCAACAAAAACAACAACATATGGTTTCCCTTGCTCCTTGGCAGCATGAACATCCCTCAAAATGTCAATGGAGCGCCTGGGAGTTAATATACGAACAAGGGCTTCTTCCATAGCTGCCTGGTATCATCAATTCAACCAAATACATTACTACTAGAAATAAAATGGAGATGTAACCCAGAAAATAATTAGCTTAGGTATCCTTTTCCTAAAGATACACGTCTCTGATATTGCTGAAGCACAATGTTCTTCCTTGTTTCCTTTCTTTTGTGGGTTCTCCTCGAAGGGAATGGGTAGGACATGTTTGTTTACCTGCACTGTCGAAGAAACTCTAGTAAAAGAGGCTAGCTTTTTGCCTTCAAGACTTGCAGCAACTGATTCACAAAGTTTTTCAGCTATTTCCTCTGCCTGTCCAAGGAATAGCATGAAGTCATTTCAAGAGTCAGTGTGACAAACTATCCTGAATAGAAATGGGCAAAATAGTTTTAAGCAAAGGAAGGAACAGAAAAAATATGGTTCCTGTACTGACCCTATCTTGAAACAGTATTGTTAAAAAGTAAAACTGAGACACAGTAAACAGCAAAAGCTAATTAACATACCACATTCTTGGTCATGAGCCTGTCCTTGAGAGCTTGCAGAGCTGGTTCTAGGTCAGATTTCTCCAAATTTGCTTTTCCAGCAATACTGAACCCACAATAATGAGCCAAAAGTGATTTGCATGTCCACAAATTCTACCAAATTCATTGTTCACAAAGATGATAAGCAAGTCTAATCAAGATGGCAGACAACATGGCAAACAACTTGATCTCCACTTAATGAACTCCAGTAAACAAGAATTCTCACAATAATTAGGATTTTGAAATATACAAAAAGTTTTTTTATCAAAAGCTGACTCGCTAAAACTAATGTCAAATAAAACAACTCCCTAAACTGCTCTGTTGTCCGTGTTAAGTCTTCAAAACAACGTCCATTTCTTTCTCTCCACAAGCACCACACGACACAGCCTGGAATAAGGTCCCAAACAAGTTTGTTATCCTTATCTCGGAACTTTCTCCTCCATATCTTAAGCATGTCCTCCATACGTCTTGGCATCACCCAATCCATATGCTGCGTCATTAAAATATCGTTCCACAATAAACGAGCAGCCTCACAATGGAGAAATAGGTGATCAATCGTCTCCCCATCCCGCTTACACATATAACACCACTCTGTA
>CAIGRB010089463.1:3119-30700 GCA_903798255.1 Fraxinus quadrangulata | reverse complement strand
ATATTTTGTTCTTTAAACTTGAATTTTGTCTTCATTTTGTTCATTATTTGGACAGTTGCTTTCATGTATATTCTAAATTTTCTGTCTAAATAAAATTGTGACGAGTTCTATTATCTAATCATACCCTCTTGTATATTTCCAAAATATATGCATTATTATAAAAAGAAATTTATCATTAACCATTGTTATAGACAACACTTCCATAATGGAAAACATCAGTAAACGAAATCATAAGTTTCATGAAGTGCTTTACCCACACACACAATCTAGAAAGTGTTTTACCCAACAATATAATATCTTTGACGATGTGGCTTATCTGTTGCTCCTTTGAGTGGGCTAAATTGGATGAACAGATATCTGAATCCTTACTAGTTCTAAAAAAAAAAGCCCAGGCAGGAATCTAGGCCCATATGCCGTCTGGGAGTCTGGGCCCAGATGCCCAGCAGCATCGCCGTCTGGGCGAATGCCCATCTGGGCCCAGATGCCGTCTGGGCTTCTGTGCCTATCTGGACATCTGGGCCCAGTTGCCCATCTTGGAAATCTACAACAAATTCTACAAAGATAATCAACCAATCCTATATTTTATGCTTTATTTATTCGGTTAAATACGGTTATGCTTTGTAAAAAATACGTATAATAGTTCCCAATATTCACCTTCTTCAAGAGAAAATGGCGATCTCGGAGTTTGGGTCGTCGGTTTTTGGTGGTCAGTTAGTCAAATGGGTGGTGGTCGTCGGTGAAACAACAGGCTTTCTCTCCTCTCTCTCTCACTCTTTCAAGTTTACGTGAGGGTAAAATTGAGAGAGTCATTTCTTTTAAGTTTTTATTAGTTTATCCTTCTTTTTTTTTTTACTTGGTCAACGACTATTGTGGAAAGATGACCGAGTCATCTTCCACTATTTCCTCCTCCACTAAAGGAGCAAGTCCACTATCCACTTGGAAAGGGCCACGACATGCTAAGAGTTCACTAACATGTGCACTTTTTATTAGTGGAAGCCAGCCCAGTTTACTTTTGAGGTAAATGATGAGGTGGGTTCACTAACATGTGCACTTTTTATTTAGCCCTGTTTGATTCAGATTAAAATTAAATTTTTAATAATTTTGATAAAAGTTGATAAAATATATATGATTGAAAAATTATGAATTCTATAGAATGTATGGTTAAAATTAATTATTGACTTTAAGTTAAATTAAAATTTTAACATGGGCTTAGTGTGTTAAATTAATATCATTCTCCTTCCTTTTTTAAAAGAAATGTTTAGAAATAAATATGTTGACCTCGAAAAAAAGTTCCGACACGTGGCCAACAGAACGAGACTCTACATAAGCCCCTTCTCCACATAGGTTCCTTCTTGCGCACGGTAACACACCGTTAATCACTCGGTGCCTTTTCCGGCCGTTAATCACGTATATTTACGATTTACTTGGGAAAGGCCACAACCAGCTTAGAGTTGAAGGAGAATAATTCCAAACATGTAGATAACGACCTTCTCTGTGATAATGCTACTTGTCAAATAGTCGGGATCAAGATATTCTGTCATCCTGGAGGGAAAAGGAGTATGTACTTTCACCTGTGATTCTCCTGGAGGCAATGCTACGCAGGATGAGAAATCGACAAGCTTAGCAACACCATTACTGTCTATGACAATGTTTTTGGTGCTTAGATATATATGGATGATAGGTGTGGGAAATGCAGTATGAAGATAAACTAGAGCATTTGCAACGTCTCTTTCAATTTTTAGTCGATTACTCCAAGAGAGTGATATACCAATATTATTCCTTTCTTTGTTTCTATAAAGAAGGGAATCCAGAAGTCCATAATTTGGTAAAAATTAACGTGTAATTTCATTAATTTAAGAGATTAAAAATGCCAGCAAGTTCTAGAGACTCGAACTCTTGCCTCAATCAAAATCAAATCTTCTGTATTTCTTCTTTTTACGTTATCGTAATGTTACTTGTACATATTTTTTTTACATATTGATGTACAGGGAAGGAAAAAAAACAGGGTTGTGCTAGGGGTACATAGAAATTGGTACATAGGGGGTTACACACTCTCACATACAGTGGGGTCCGCTGGAATATTTTATTCGAGCAGACCCCACTGCATGTGAGAGTGTGTAACCCCCTATGTACTAATTTCTATGTACATTAAGCATTATTCCAAAATGAAAGAAGGGCGGGTTTTGCGACATAATTAAAATGTTGAGATGAATTATGCTAAAAAGGTTGATAGTAAATTTGTTGCATTTTACAAAGATTGAGAACAAAAAAATCAAATTTCCTTTAAATAAGTAATGGACTTTATATATTTGGATGAGCTATTAAATTTATTTTATGGTCTTTTCATTTTTAGTTAATTTTATATATACAAATAAAAGGTAAAAATTTAAATACTCAAATACCTCATAAAATTTATAGAAAAAAAAAATTACAAATGTGGCGAGGTTGCCCCACCCTGCCTTAGGCCTGGGATTGGGGTGGAGAGGTAAATTCCCTGACGGGGCTTAATTCTCTTACAACGTAAGATATAATAATGGAAATATAAGGCAAAAAAATCCCATCATAAAAGAAATTCAAATTAAGCAAAATTAACAATAGCCCCTCTCTGTGAAAAATATAACTATTCCATCGACATGCAATGAAATGGAGGTGTAGGGAGTCAAACCCCATGCTTCTCGCACAGGAAGCTGGCGTTCTACCATATGAGCTACACCTTCTTTATGTTAACTTCAACATTATTTACTTATATTGGTAATAAAAATTGCATAGGTATAGAATATGACATAACGTTGCTAGGTTTCGATATTATCGTAGTATAGATTGGTCCCCATGAAATAAGCATTACTAAAAACGTGTAATAATTATATGATCAAATTTAGTGTACACTTTATTTGACAGCCCCCTCACAATAGGGAGGTGACCCCTTTTTAGAAAAAGCAACCCCGCATTGTGAGGGGGTTGTACAACCTTCAAAACCCATAATTATATATCATGACACGTCATGCATAAATTCGTAAAGAATCATGCTACACAAAGATAATGATTGACATATTTTTTAACATAATGTCACATGACAATCTATTATTTGACTGTTAAAAATATAGTCAACATTTTCATCAAATCATATCATGTCAACACGTATTATGTCATTCTCTCCGTCATACTTTTTGTGGTACACGAGCTTTTTTCATCCATTAATCAATTGAGGGACAATGTAAGTATTTCTTCATAAGACAAAAACATCACCGCCATTCTTCTTGTTTCATTCACGAGATACCGCGTGATCATGTCATCTCTCAACTAAACATTATTTATCTAATTGTTTATTAATTTGGTATATATAATAACTATTATTTAATGTCTTAATCGATGTTAAACTTCCTTATACCTTGAAGATATCACACGATTTTTTTTTATTCTATTGTAAACTATGCCGAAAGGTAGACGACATTAAAAACAACTATTTATCATGAAAATAATTTAATTCATATTGTATTTTTGTTATGCATGCATGGAGTATATCCTAGGATATCCACATGTTTAACAACGTATGACCATGCTGTCTTTTTTTGAACTATAAACTTATAAGCTCTGTTTGATTTGATTAAAAATCAATTTTTTAGTAATTTTGATAAAAATTAATGAAATATGTGGATAAAAAAGTTAATGAAAGTTGTGAATACCATAAAAGTATGAGATTAAAAAATAATTTTAGAGAAAAATAAATTTTTAAAATTGGGACCAGAAGAGATTTAAACGTGTTTAGTTAGGGATCAAGCATGCGTCTAGAAAAAAACACAAAGGGAATTTCCCAAACTTTAAGTCAAACCACGAAAATCAAATATTTCTTAAGTCATGAAGAGGACCCCATGTCTTAATTTATGCCCGTACGAAAAGGTAATTAGGAATAAAAGTCATGATATTGTCTTGCAAAGCATAATTAAACAAATCAAATTCACACAACCTTTTTTGCTAATTTCCTTTTGAAATTTGATCACCCTTTTAACATAAATTCAAAGCCCTGCATTAATTTCGACATTTTCACATTTTCCATGCTTCAAATTGACAATCCTTTTTAATTTCTCACGCCTACTTCACCTTACCGATCATGATTGAGTTATATTGCTAGCGAAGAAATTCTCGAGAGGATAAATAGGAGAACCGAATCAATTTTGGCCAGTCCTTATGCAGGCCGAGCACCCACTAGTGAATTTTGTGAGCAATGCAAAGAAAATAAAGGGTAGGGAATTATGGAAGTTGAGACGGAGAAAGTATATGTAGCCATTGGAAGAGACCTTTATGATGGGCTATCGACTATACAATGGACCTTGAACAAATGGTCTAATAATTCAATCAGCATAGTGATTCTCCAAGCAGCAAATAACATATGCAAAGATTATGTATACACACCTCGTAAGTCATTTAACTTTCTTGGCAAAATTAATATGCTTTTATATTTATGAAATTATGCATCTTTTTTGGTTTTGTAAATGCAGTTGGGAAACTTCCTGCAAGTTCTGTGAGTGACGAGAAGCTGAAAGATCTTGACAAGAGCGAGGAAGTAAATAACGACAAAATATTATCCCAGTTCATAGCCTCCTGTGGAAGGGTTGGATTAAATTCATAAAAATTATGTTTTTTCACATGTTCTTGGAATAGATTATTTGAAGTAATTGATTTTCGGGTTTTTTTACATTGTTCACAGATTAAAGCTGAGGTTTTTAAGATGGAGAAAAGTGAAGAGCCTGTTCACAAGCAATTGCTAGAAATAATTTCGAGCCAACGGATAACCAAATTAGTCATGTCATTAACAATTATGAAGTCCTCAGCATGGTATGGTAGGCACATAACATTGTTAGTTTTCAGCATAATATTTGGCGATTTTCTTTTACTGTGATTGTGTTTGATTATAGGAAATCAAGAACTGCTATTAGTGGATCATTTTATGTTCTTCGTCGGAAACCCCATTTTTGTCAGCTTTTTGTTATATGTGGAGGGAGATTGCTTTCGTTGAGAGAAGAAAATAAGGAAGGACTTATAGAGGACGATAGAGGAAACGCAGTTGCTAAGTTTACGGAGAAGAATGGCTTTAGAAGTTTGCTAGGTAGAAGACATTCTCCGGATTCACCTTCTTCTTCGTCTTCAGGAAGCAATAATTCACCTGACGAGTGGGAAAAATACAGTGAAGAGATTGAACAATATGTTAATCAACTGTTGGCTTTAAATGAAGAGGAAGAAGAAGATGCAAATTGTAATGAAAGTTCTGCAGATTCATTTATGCAGGAAAATATGGTAACCTTTTCACTTCTTTATGCAAATCCATCTGTTTTGTTATTCAGCTTCACTGCGTTTTGAAGACTGATTCTTTTGGCAGAGTGGAGCAGAAAGAATCGAAGCTCTTAAACTCAAAATACAAAGAGCTGAAGATGCAATGCACTTGAACAGAAAAGAAGCAAACGCGAATAAGGGAAGGCGTGCAAAAGCCGAATGGGCTATTAGTCTATATGATACCCGGGTAAATTATCGTTTCCGACTCCTAACTGTAGAATTATTTGTGATTCCTGTCATTCAGTAGTTTCTTTTCAATAGGCTATGGAACTAGAAGCTTGCGTAAGTGAAGAGGTCATGAAAAATTCTGGTATAAAGAAAGAACTAGACTCCAGAAAAGGTGAACTCTTTGAACTTCAGGGTGAGGTTGAGGAAAAAAGAAGTAAGCTGAACTCAATTCTAGAACTCCAACGAGAACTCAATAACAAACTCCAATTATCCTCTTCTGCTAAATCACGTGCTGAGGTTCAACTAGAGAAAGCAGTGCGAACAAGAAATGATATGGTTCGAGAAATTGAGGAGTTGAGAAGGCAAAGAGATGTTATCCAACGTAGAATCGAGTTCTGTAGAGAAAAAGGTGCAATGGGTAGTGCTGACAGATTGAACACCTTACGTTTTGATTACAGAGAATTCACTGCTGCCGAAATTAGAGCAGCCACTGAAGATTTCTCAGAGGGTTTAAGGTTGAAGTCACGTGGTCGATTGACAAGCGTTTATAAAGGTTGTATAAATGATATGACAGTTGCAATTAAAATGTACGATTCAGCAAATGTTCCGTCCCCCGAAGCCTTCACAGCTAAGGTATTGCTCAAGGACTAGTGGCATTATAATTTGTACTGTTTCATTCAACTTATCTCCTTCGAATTAAGCTTATCTTAGCATCTCATTCATTAATTCTATCAGAATATGTGTGCGAGCTCTATATACTATAAGATAGATGAAGATCAGTGTGAGTGTCCTATTTGCTCTATGAATGCTGATGTTACGAAACTTTACGAAGGAGAAGCAAAATTTAGCCTTATCAATTTAGGTGGAAGACTGATATTAACCTTAGTCCTTACTATGGCAGGTAAAAATACTTAGCCAAATCAGGCATCCGAATATCCTTGCGTTAGTCGGATTCTGCTCCGAGCTCAGCTGCATTGTTTTCGAGTACATGCACAATGGCTGCCTGCACGATGCATTATTCTTAACGGAAAGAAGCTCTAAAGGAAAAAACAAGCCTCTCAGTTGGCACGCGAGATTAAGAATAGCAGCTGAAGTGTGCTCAGCCTTGGGCTTCCTTCATAAGGCCCAGCCCAAGCCCCTAATTCATGGCAACTTGAGTCCCTCAAAAATCCTTCTGGAACGTAACAATGTCGCGAAAGTTTATGGCTTGAAGCCTCCTTGGTCATGTGATAATTCTGATAGTAAATCAGACATCCGGGCTTTTGGAAACTTAATGCTGCAACTTCTGATTGGCAGGCACTGGGCCGCTCCAATGGAAATTGCTGCTATCATTGGGGACTTGGATCATTTGGCAGGGGAATGGCCATTGGATTTGGCAATGGAACTTTGTACCATAGCTATAAAGTGTTTGTCAACCAACGAAGGCGCAGATGAGATGAATATCGGGTGGCTGATGAAAGAGATCGATAAGGTGAAGAAAAATGCAAACCAGCTAGATGCAAATAGAAAATACACGTCTGCAGTTGAAGAGTTTATAGCTATAGAGGACTCGAGCAATGTGCCTAGTGCTTTCCTCTGTCCCATATATCAGGTTTTTACCGTCTTTCTCTCTTTCTCTACTAAATTTACGTGAAAGAAAACAAAAATACAAAACGCTGCCTATTTATGTTGATCAATGCGACTTTCTATGCAAGATACCTTCAAGATTTTTGTTTTGTAACTATCTTCATTATGCAGGATGTCATGAAAAACCCACATCTAGCTGCAGACGGGTTTTCCTACGAACTAGATGCCATCGATGTGTGGCTAAGAATGGGTCATGATACATCACCGATGACTAACTTGAGGCTAAATCATAAGCTCCTTACTCCAAATCACACGCTGCGTTCCCTGATCCTGGATTGGCAAAATAGAAGATCATCTCCTGCGAATTAAAGATCGTGTCACCATGTTTGGATGCATGGAAGTGAAACAGCAGATTTGAGAATGTAACGTTAATTCATTCGAATTTCAGTTGATTATACACAAACTCCATTTTCCTAGGCTTTAGTTTTTATTTTGGCTAAGGTAGCTTGAGTAAGAATAGTTTGTTGTGTATATTGTAGTTGAAAAAATTGAGTATGTTACATAGGTTAAAAGGGTATGAAAATTATAGAGCTCCATTTGCAAAACCTGAGTATATTCCAAAATGCTGACTTTAGTGTTAGTCTGAAGTTGGCGTAGGTGTGTTCAGTGTTATGAAAAACTCGTCTTTGAAATTCGAGCAAAATGTCTCGTTTCGTGCCTAAACGCATTTTTTTCCAATTCCTAAATGGCTGAAATTTTTCATTCCTCTCTTTCGTCTTCCCTAAACACGCTTTATTAGTTTTTTTTCTTTTTTTAAAAAAAGTTTTTTATTTGACTTTAATCTATCGATTTTTTTATTTATTTTTTAAAAGAAAATTCATTTGACTTTGATTTCAAGTTTTTAAAAAATTTTATCTGTACAAAAGTAAAAAATGATTTTATCTAAATAGTTAAATAAAATTTAAACTATGATAATATCTACATTATATAATTATGATCTTAAAAATCTTTATTTTATTGTAAACTTCAAAAGCATGTATGAAGTTTTTATAAATCTATTAAGTGAGACTTGTCTAGTTGAAAATTGAAATTATGAAAAAATATTTTAATATTTGTATTTCGAAAACTTAAAAATTGTTTAATTGACTAATTGTAGAACATATTAAGTAAATATAGTATTTTATAATTTAAGATGTTTGATATGTATTATTTTAATTATTCAATGATTTTTAAAATGATTAAAAATTTTAAATAATATTAAAGGACTAAGCATTGCCTAGGCTAACTTAAGTTCATAAATTTTGAAGTTTCGCCTCCACATCTAATCGCACTTTACGTTTTTTGGAACACTAGTACTATAACATGTTTTTGTTTGGATTTTAGTTTGGTATTAAATGTCCTAACATGGGTTTTGTGTATCACAACGTTTTAATTGTTAAAACTCAACGTCGAGAGAAAAATAATATGAATTAATCTAGTTGTACAACTAGTCTGATATAGTTAAGCTAGGCCACTCAACAAAGGGCATTTCAAGTTAACATGATCAACCAACAAGTTAATGATTGAGTAACTGCTGGAGCGAGAAATTTTATTCTGTGGGGGTATATTAGCATATTTTACTTTATTTTTCACAAACTTTCAAATTGCCGTGGGAACACTTTACTGCATTGTTAATTTTTTGCGAGGATATAATTACATATTATAAGCATTTTTCACAAGTTTTCAAATTTTAGTAGGACATTTGAACCCACAGTAGATCTGTCTCTAAATCGAGTCTAAATGAGATTAGTTCGCCACGAGACGGTCTCATGGACTAGTCGTTGATCAAGTCAAACCAAAATAATAACATAAACAAATAGCAACACTAGATCTCGCAAAATACCTAACTCGGCCCTATTAATCCAATGTGATCACATTACAATTTATAGATGATTTAGACACTTTTTATTGTTGAAATTGATTGTGCAACAATAATAAAAAACCGTCTTGCTACTTGAATGCAAGATTGAAAGTGGTCTTTCAATTCATTGTACTTTTTAATTGAATATAAAATTATAATGTTGCATTGTATTATTAACTTTTATTAATAAAAAACATTTATTTTAAAGTTTGCTATAATAAGTTGATAAAATCTTCTAGATCCCAAAAAATCCGTGGAAAAATAAATGAAAGTTATAATTTAATTAAGCCCCATGTGGCAATCATTATTTGGAAAAAAATAAGGGCACGTTCTCTTTACTATTTTCAGGTCATTTTCAGTTTTCGATTTTTGAAAATACTGAAAACATGGTTACTTACCTATTTTCATAAATGAATTTTAAAAACGAGTTTAAAATTTACAAATAAAATGGAAAAAGCCAAAAAAGTTGTTTTGGCAATTTTCAGTTAAAATCGAGTCAAAACTTCTATTTTTTTATTTTTGAAATTAATTTTTCAAAATGATAAAAAGAACGCATTTTCAGCAATCTCAAAATGGACACTCAAAATACAAAATTCAAAATAGATTAAAAACTAAAAAATTAAAAACTGAAATACGAAGAGACAACGCCCAAGATTTTGTATAGTGATTTTTAGGAGAACATTTGGTTAAAAGGTAGAAAAAAATTAAATTTACATATAAAATATTTTGTTGCGTGAAAATGTTGTTGAAAATCAATGTATAATTTTTTTTTTAAAAAATAATAATGATAGTCAAACAAGGGATAAATATGTAAAGGAATAATCAAATTTTTAACATACAAAACCTTTACCAATCATGAACGCGTAATTAGAACGCTGTGTATAGCCTCTTGTATATTTCCTTCTCTGCACAAAGCAATCTTGCTAGACTCCAATTCTATCTGCACCAAATTGAAGGAAGAAATGGTAACTTCACCTCTCTGCGTGTGTGAACTCTGCATAGATTTGAGATATATAGTGATACGAGGCCTCAATTTCATTTATGTTATTTAGGGCTTTATCTCTTCCAATTTCGTGGTGCTTTCTTTTTTAGCCTTTCCATGTGCCTGGAAAATTCAAGAGAGTTAAAATTGTTTTTAACTTGACGATTTATGACCCTCTACGATTAGTATGGCCTGTCTGAATGTAAAGCTTGAACATTTACTATATTTTGAAAAATTATACGTTTTATGTTTTGTTCCATAAGCTTATTAATTTGGGTGTAAATTATATGAGTTCCTAGATTCATCTCATCACGAGCTTCTTTGCAATGTATTCTGAAGACAAAATAAACCAATCTGAAGTTTTTACTTAGCTGGTCTACGACTCTGGGATTCCAGTCCAAGCTTAAGCAGCCTCTTCCTTAGATGGAATCTAATGAGCTCATTCGATAACCTGTACCGACAGCCTCTTACTTGATCCATTTTATGTTTGTTTGCGAGGTAGACTTTTAATTTTATCAATTAGTTTTATTATGAATTTTTTGTAAAGGGTTTATGGTATATTATTAGCATATTTTTGTATTTTTATATTCTTTTGAATTTTTTATTGTTCTATCTTGAGGCATACGCCTTGCCTCACGAAGATAAATGCTTTAGTACCCGATTAAGCCTTTTTAAACATATCTTTTCGATCTGCTTATAAATATTTATGTAACCAAACTCGTCACACAATGATCAAAGAGCATCAGTGTTATTTTTATTTTGGAGTAGAAATTTGAGCTTAGCTGAGTGTGAGATGTTAATTATTCGTTTTGTTCTTCTTAATTTTATTGTATTCCAGGCCGACCCAGAATTGGAAGCGATTAGGCAAAGAAGAATGCAGGAACTAATGGCTCAACGTGGCATGGTGATTGACCATTTGCTTACATGAGTGTTACATTACTTAAATAATGTACCATCTTTAGGTTTTACTAATGATTTTGAATATAGGGAAGTCAGCAAAACCCTGAACAGCAGAATGCCCAGGAGGAAGCTAAGAGGTTAATATCTTTCTTGGTGTAATTTTAGTATTAGCTTGTTGAAATTCTAGTTTGCTGAGCATATATTAGCATTTTCTTGGTGCGGTTTTCTTGATCTGAACGTTGAAAATTATTGAATTAGGGAAGCGGAAGAGCAAAGACAAATGATGCTTAGTCAGATTCTCACATCTGAAGCACGAGCAAGAGGTAAGTTGAACTATGCACTGAACACATAATAGTGGCATGATGGGAGAATTCAACCTATTTATGATAGTGGCATGTTTGTTTTATGTAAACAACGTGGCTGGGGAATGATGAGGGTCTGGCTGTTTTGCTTCCTAGCAGTTTGGCTGCTGCGCTTGGAGGGACTGAAGGTGTCAAAATAAGGCAATGGTAAAGGTGGGGTATGAATAGTGTGAATTTGGCGTGAGTGGCTTAGGATGGGTGAGGCTGTCAAAACAAAGACTATGGCTGGGGATGGCATAGAAACCAATCTTATGGAGTGAGTTAGGTTGGAATTTGTGATTTTTTGTTGTCATCTTCAAAATTGAGGATTACTAACTCACTAATAAGCAACCAGACTTTCAACAAACCCGGGAAGATGCTAATATAAATAGTAATATTATTCTTATATCATCTCTTCCTATATGTCATACTGTTGCATCTTAGGAAAAATTGAGAGAATAGAGGAATACCATCTCTCTTATTCAGGTGGGTTGTGTGCCTAGGGTTGTCTGAGAGGTTATAATTGCAATGTACGTTGTCTAACCTACAAATCAACTACTTAGTTGTGGTAAACCCACCTACCTTAAAGAAAGACATATTAGATTATTAGTGCATATGACTTCCTAATGCCTTATGCAGTTACTTGTAAGCTAAGCAACATCTCACGTCTAAAGATTATGGGATCTCATGTCCTCCCTCATTTATTGCCGGGTGACTTGGGACTTTTAGTGGTTGTTCTTTGGGTTCAAGAGATGGTCCTATGTGCTCAGATCTTGTAGTGTTTTATCCCACATAGCATTTAGTTCCAACAATTTGGCTTGAAAACTCTTCTGATACTGTCATATCTTAGCTCTTGTTCTAAGAAGTCTAACTGTAACATGCACACTTGCACTCACTAGACACCAATTAGTTAAGTTATTATCCGAAAAGAATCAATTGATACAAGTCTTGAGGTACATATAATGCTAAACAACTTCCGTATTCTAAGTCTTACCAAGAAATTGAAGCTAGTGCATCTGTGTGTCAAAAAAAATTCAATCTCTAGAATTCCCAATCTAGTGCCACATGAGGGATCCAAGGAATCAAACTCCCGTGTTAATGTTTTGACCTTCGACCAAGAACAAGGAAACAGAGAAACAAGAGAAATCCGGCAAGAAGAAGCATTAATCACTCTCCCAAGCTATTTTTATTTTCTTGTTTCTTTTAGTTGTTTGAAATGGCTCATTCTCTTTTGACCCCACTTTGATGGTTGTAGTGGTCCACCTTGATTTGGCCGTCTCACTGATACCATGGCTATGGTTGGCCCAGTTTTCGTCTGCTTTTGTACAGCCCATGGGAGGTCAGATTTGGTCACCTCCTTAAGGCCTTCAGTCCATGGTAGGTTACTGAGGGATTATTAATAAAAACTTCACCTTATGTGGTTTGATTTTTAACAAAGAAAAAAGAAAATAAAAGGAAAAAAAAAAATTCTAACAGTGTTGGATCTCAAACTCTAGGTACGCGGGTACCACCATACGCGATTGAGACCTATCCCTTGTATAGGGTTCCAAACCTGCACTTCTTTGAATATAACATAAAGGGCTGCTTGCTTATTTTATATTTGTGTACCTTATGTTCTTGTGCAGAAGTGGGACTTCCTTTCGCAGTAGATTTTTCCCAACTAAGTGTTGCACCTGTGGATGCAGTCATAAGCATCATGGGCTTGTTCCTCATCTAGGGCATCATAGATGATAATAAAAGTTGTCATTATGGTACCACCAGGGGTGTCCTATTGACTGCCTACTAGGGTGGTATTCTGGAAGTGAATATAACATGGTGGTTTAGTGAGATCTACTTCAGATAGAAGAAGGATGTTATCATTTTGTGTTTGCTGGTTTCACCAAACTGAATGGTACACTTGTGGGACAAATGGCATGGATAACATTATGGACCTTTCGCCAGGCATGAAATGTGATTCTTTTGATGCAAACTATGAATTGTCAAATTATAATCACGTAACAAAATTGATAATCTACTACTAGCCTAGAAGTCTAGCAAAAGCCTAAAAGTCTTCCATATTATCAGTATTGACGGAATCATCATCATATTTGATGCCTTATCATCTTCCTCATCACTGTCGGTTGTTCAATGTTCCCTTCTTTTTTCCAATCCTCCACTTTCAATGGAGCATTTCCCTTTCCATTTCTTGTAAATGCAAAAAAAAAAAAAAAGGGGAAACAAAATGTAACATAACAAGATAAAAGAAAGAAAGTATGAAGTTGTGTGTCATAGATCTCTTGTCGCTGGTCGCCTACTTCGCTTGTTCTGTTCTCTCAGATTCTTTTTTCCCTTTCAAACTTTCAGGTTGGGTTGTTTTTAACGTAGTCCAAAATCCTTAAAACATTTTAGATTAGAAAACAGCCGATGAGGGCAAGACAAATTAGTTCATATCTTAGCTGCCATGAAGCCTATGCTTAGAGGGTCAATAAGTCGAGGTGTAAACTTCAAGGCATATAATGAAGTCCTCATGTGAGGCATGCTCGGCTCGGACGCTTTCTGAATCAACACATCTCTGGTGTTGTGGTGGTCCTATAATGTTTCCTTTTACCTAACAAGAGTTCATGGATCACACACAAGTGTAGATGCAAAACACTCGCTTTTTAGGTATATCATGACATCCAATCTCCAGCTCATCTTTTCTAGTAAACAAAACAAAATTATTCACCCAATTCTGTGCACCTGTTTTTGTCCTCTGTGTGTGTGTCTCTTCTTGTGGTACAGAAGGGGACACATCTAAGCTCCCCCCCCCCAAACTGAGATTTTAATTAATTTTAATGAAATCCATTAAACTCAGGTGTCCTTAAGAATTAATGGATTTATATGAATTTCATTAATAGAAGGATTTCAAAATATTTGGATAGATTTCAAGCTTATAATTACATATAATAAATTCTTTTCAAATTTCATCATTTTTAATGAGATTCTTGTGGATTTTCTGAAAATCTATTCAAATCCACGAAATTCATTAAAATTTATAATCTTTTAAAATCCATAAAAACCTCGGTTAAGGACACCCTCCTTAATGTTTTCTCTAATTGCATACGCACGATCCCTTTTTTTTTTAATCTATCCATTTATGTTGTATATAGTTGCTCGAATTGCACTGGTGAAACCTGAGAAGGCCAGAGGGGTTGAAGATGTTATTCTGAGAGCTGCACGAGTGGGTCAGATAACTGAGAAGGTAGCTCTTCAATGTCTGATGCTTGTCTATATAAGGTTGTGCATGTGCTGTGTGTCTCATTAGTCTTGCTCAAACAAACATCACATTGCTATGATGGTTCATCCGTAGGTTTCTGAGGAAAGGCTCATATCATTGCTTGAACAAATCAACACCCAAACTACTAAACAAACCAAAGTAACAGTAAGTTGTTCGTATGTTCTTTTCTTTTCCAGTTGTCGTTTTCTGCATTGATTTAGTAATTATTTTGTTGCACATATTAATTTGAGCATCTGTCGATTCTCAGATTCAGAGGCGTCCAAGTGTTCTTGATGATGATTAGACAATTTCAACTTTCTGCCTCGTGCTTGATGTAGAGTGCTTCAAAATTATTGGAGAGATGTAACTCTGGTTGAATGTGGAATTTTTATTTTCTACTATCTTAAATGCCCCCTCTTTTAATATAAACAACATTTTAAAGACGCCAATTACCCAGTCTGGTTTTCATAAAAGTTGGAATGAAAAAGAATGGATTTAAGTTACAGCATTTTATTAATTATTTGATCCCTTCTCTCTTCCACCATTAATGCATTCAGGTTAGTATCTGTCTATGCTCCGATGAAGCCGAGCCTGCGACCCAAAGGCTTGTAATATGCGGGTATGTAATTATCAAAAGGTTAAATATATTCACATCATAATTTTTAATAATTAGACTACATTTTAATTGCGTAAAAAGTTTATAACCTTTACAAATTATTTTATTTATGTTTCAAACTTTTTTCCTCGCATTTTCATTTTCAAATAAATATAATTTTTTTATTATCTCTCCAAGATTTTCTTTAAAATAGAGTGAGAAAATTCATTTGTCCATTGTATTTTTAGATAAGCAAAACAAATAATAATGCAAAAAACGATTAAATATCTGATCATCATTTTAAAGTACGATAACATTAATTTTTGAATGAAAAGCATGATTAACAATAAGAATTTTTTATTGATTGATGAAGAAAAAAATTAAGGATAGAAGTGTGATAATTAATAAAGGTAAATAATTATTAATATAATTAAAAATGCGGTCTATTTATAAAAAATATGGTTGAATGCAACCACCCTTGTTAAAATCTTAGTTGCATGTTGTATATGCAAACGGTTTCAACTCATTTTGATTTTATGATTCTCAAATGGTTACAGAGCATGCGTGGGGGACAAATCAATTAATTTATTCCTTGTGTTTTACGTATTCAATCAATAATGAAGATTCTCAACTTTTGCTTATTTTTACAGTCATGTTTTCAACCTTTTTCATTGTTTTTTCTATTTTAATATTCAATTAATTAGCAAATGTTGTCTCTGGTCATTGTTTCTGTCCAAATAACATTTTTTAGTATGGAGAAAAATATATCGTCACTTTTATATTTGTTGTTTATCTTACACCTTTAAAAATAGAAGGGACAAATTATAGTATATAATGGAAGGCTTTTGCTGGTTGTCTCAGGATTAAATCCTGGGTCAAACCAAATGGCGCCCCTCTATTGGAGGAGGGTCAAGGTCAAGACATGCTTTTATTTTGAAATAAAAATATGCCCAAAAAAGTAGGAGTTCATCAGAATATTTTCTCAATGTGGGCAAATTTGTTGAATTCCATCTGTATTTCATATCCTCGTTTTAGTGATTTTCCAATGTTATTACAAGATATGTAAATTGAACATTCATTGACATTCATTGTTTTTTTTCTTCCGGAAATTATTCATTCAATTTCAAGAAATTATAAAATGGCTAAAACCTAAAAAGAAGAAGAAACAAACCATTATAATTAGCCTTTTTATTGGGAAGAATTGCTTAATCCTCTCATAAATATCTTCCTTTCCTTTTTAATTTCATTTGTGTTGGACATTTGCTCTGAAAGGAGAAACCAATACTCCAGCAATCTTCTCTCTTTCATCTGACGAATTTAGTAGTTGAAGAAATATTGTTAATGACTATCTGAATTTGAGTTGTTCATGTTCTTAGTGAAGTTGGTTCGAGAATAGTCTTGTCAAGAACAATGATCTTAAGCTTAAGAATTGAATCAGTTTTCTTGTATATCAGATTCTAAATGGAAAACTGGAACGCATAAAGCAAACTGAGAATAACAAAGCAATCATAGTAACAGCTTGGCTCCACAAGCACCAATGTCATGATAAGCAATTTTAATGACAAATCCTCAAGGAAGTGTTTCAAAACATTCTAAGAAATAAATTCATAATAAATTTTGTCTGTCTAATACTGCGTCGTACCAAACAAGCCGAAATGGCTGGCGATTGCCTACAAAGCAAAGCTGAGAGCCAGGGCACAAGTTGGTTTGCAGTTAATCTTACATTTTCTATATCCTTTCCATCCAAAACTCTACTACCTCAAGTCTTGTAAAATTTGAAAAATGAACAGAGTTCAGTATAACAATGGATGTCTGTAACTGGCTGAAAAAACAAGACGAGCGAGCACGAGTCGAATATATCACATTGGTACACCGGTTCTCATGACTTGGAATCTTCTATTGGGATGCATACAGGAGAAGATAGAATGCTTCTGCTTCTTTGGTTTTATTCCAAAGATGAATGACCTCAAAGGAATTTGATTACGGCTGGCTGACTGCTTTTGTGGTTCATCGCCACAAATACCAAACTCGTCTTTCAATTTATTTCAAGTTCAAGTGCACTTACATGATCTAAGCCTGATTGTGGTTCTTCTCTTACCTTGTTGTTTTCTTGTTTCATGTTCAAAATCTCACCTTGGAATTTTGCAGCTTGGTGACTTCTAAATCTGATTTCTTCTTCTTCAATCCCTTCATTCAAAGCTTTTGTGATTTCTTCTTGAATGCTGCACAAAGACTCGAACATGCGCTTTAGTTCGTCTTTCAGGGAGACACTGTGTTCCAGCCACACTGTTAGTTCTGTCTGTATCTCCCTCAGGTGCTTGTATATTGGCCAGACTTCAGATTTCAGGTCTGTGTTAAGACTTCCCTCTTGATTCTTTTTCTCTCTCAATTTGTTTATTTCATCCTGTAAATCTTGAACTTCAGTCTTGAATTTCTAGATCTGATGATACACAGTGCTAAATCTTAACCAGAAATCTTAGTTCTCGTCTAGTATTGCATCAATATCCATCCGGAATTTTTCTTCAACAACTGATATGGTGGGAGTTTTATCATTGAAAAGCAACTTCTTGTGTCTTTTTTGTTATTTTCATCTTCATTCACTTCCAAATCCTCACTTCGCAGTTCAGGCATAACATCTCGATCTTCTAAAGATCTAGACAGCGGACTGTTTCCTTCTACGATATCCTTATTTTCCTTGGTTCAATCTTTGGCATAGATGTCGACTTTCTTCACCCTTCTCTCCAATAGCATTCTTTAGTTCTCTAATTTGCACTGTCGTATCAAATTGGCTGTCCCTGTCTTCTCCATCTCGCTAAGCTTCTTCTTGACTTCCTTGTAATTCCTGAGAACTATAGTATATTCTTTCAGCAAAATCTTCTCTCTATCCTCGAGCCCACCCGAGAGCATTTGTGGCCAATTTACCTCATATTCTTTCTCCGTGTCTCCGTGTGATGATTCATTAACAAGCTCAATTGCACGTTCTATGGAAATTTTTTCTTGTGGTAACTGATCCAATAATTTGACAGATTTTTTAGTAGCAGACACCTGATCTTTCTTATCCTCATCCTTTACAGCTTTCTCATCTTCCTTGTCACCCGAAATTGGAACATCCTTTTGATCTCTGACCTCTTCTTGCAAATCGACTTCAACAACGGACTTTTCCTCGTCTACTAATGAAGTAATCTCTGGTTCTTAATCTGGCTTAACGCTATTAAGTATCTCAGACAGATAATGGAGACTAGAAGAAGCTTGTGCAAAAGTCATTTGGAGATTGCTGTTTTGATCTTCCACATTCTCATTTAGATCCTCAATGATTTGTAACTTTTCCTCCATTTCCTTCACCTTGTTGCTCAGATTATGTGTGCCATCTATCGGAGTCCCCTTTTCATCTTCCAAATTCTGAATCTGTGCATGGAGATCATCGGCTTCTGTTCTCAATCTTACAAGAACAGTTTGAGACGACACTGCAGTTTCTAGGCCAATCACCTTATCAACTAGCTCATCAATCTTCTCTGCCAATTCTGTGTAAGATACGACATGGAGCTTAAATTGATCTGTTCGTTAAATTTCTCCTGTGACACCTCGATTTTTTGTATATCCTGTATCACGTCACCCATTGCTTTAGTCCAGATTCGGGATTCGTCTCCTACCTTCGCAGTTGTATCATTTTCACTGGCCTTCTGTTTATCAATTTGATCATGAAGATACTCTTGCTTAAGGGACTTCAATTGTTTACGAGCCTCTTCAATCTTCTTGCATTCTTCTCTTGCTTCTTGGGTCGACCTTTCTTGTTTTTCCTGGAACTGAGACAAGGTTTCTTGGCACGATTGTATTGCGGCTTCAGCCATCAAAGTCCGAGCCTCATCATCCTCCATGACTATCTACATGAAATTCATCTTGCAATCTGCTAATCTTTTCTTGCATCTCCCCGATCTGATTCTCAATTCCCCAGTACTTCGAGATCACATTCTAATAAGAGCTCTCACAAACTCTTTTAACAGTTTGCAACGCTAGAATATCTTTCTGAAGCTTGTCGATTTCTTCAAGAGCTTCACTTGTGCTCAAACCAGATTTTGCAACAACTTCGTTAGTTTCTCCCCTTTTCGAATTCTTCTTGGCTTGCAATTTCTTTGAAGCTGTTGCTATTAGACCTTTCAAATCCTTCTTTGGTGCCTTAGGAACCTTTGGGACATCGGCCATACTCATTGCAGGGATTTGAGTTTTTTTTGGGATTTCTTGGGGTACCACATTTATCATCATCCATTCCTAATTGCACCTGTTCTGGAAATACAGTAGCAATCGTAGCATTGGCATTTTGCAATTCTTTCGATAAATGATCATAACGATCAGCTAAGGCTCGAAAAGCACGATGAGATTCCTCTTCAAAGTTGATCAGTTCTGGCCTCTTCTTGTAGTACATTTCTGCCCTTTTAGCAAAGGAGTCTCCATCCTCTTGAATGAGCTTTAGCACATTCTGCACATTCTCTTCCATATCTACAATTTAGTAAATCATGTTTAAAAAAAAAAAAAAAGGAACTTGCAGGGTTGCAAATATACTCGTCATCTCTCTCTAAAATGAAGCTGAAGTGATTCAACGTACTATCAATACAAGAAAAGTCTTATCGATAAAAAAAAAAATACAGTAGAAGTCTTGAACACAATAATCTCAATGTCATCCGATAGTTAAAATACCACATGGAATGTCTTTGATAAAAATGAGTCATGTTGAACCATACGAGGCATATTATGATAACTTGGCAATAGATGGACGAACAAATTTAAGAATGTCTCGTCGCAGATTCATGATCATATACCTTATGGGTTATAAAACATAATTACAATAAATGCATGGGATTTTACATACCTTGAAAGCTCTGTTCTAGCCATTTGCATTGCTTAGTCCTGATGTGGGCGGCCCACCACCACGAACAAGCATGGCTTGCAGCTCTCTGCAACATTTTTTTTAGGAATAATTGTAGCAAATGTCTCAAATCTTTCAGATTTTTGCGCACTTTATCCTAACATTTGATTTGTTCTAGCGGAGGTCCAAAACCTTTAATAAATATACGGCAGAGGTCCATCTGGGCGGTTTCCATCCATTTGACCGTTAGCAACCAAGAATAGTAAAGTTTGACTAATTTTGACAAATAAGAAGGGGCAAAATGGTAAATTGACAATTAAGACATTAAAAAAATAAAAATAAAAACAAAAACAAAAACAAAAATTGTCCCATCTCTCTCTCCCAGCCCCACCCTTCTTCTTCAACCTTCATTCACACCGGCAACAGAAACTAGCCACCACCCACGACCACCTTAATAACGTCGGCAACAGAAAATAGCAACAAAAATTCGGTAATTCACTGGTGCCGGCAGTGTCCTAACAGTTCGTTCACTTCAAAGCAAAATCCAAGTCTCCATCTCCTTCAAACCACCTAAATCTATCAATTTCTTTCACTTCTCACAGATTCACAAATCCTCTAATTTCAACCACATAACTGAAGCCCTCTCTTTCTTCTTCCCGTCACCGTCGCTAGGCAAAATCGAGGAAAGTCGTCGGACAAATCGGGAAAATCACAAATGAAATATGGTGGTGTGAGTGGAGGAGATTTGCAAAATCAATCTAGTTCATTTGCTCCTAGCGGAAAAGATGAAGCTTTTAGCCACTGTTACGGAGTTGGTGACTTGGTGGATCGACCCTGCTAAATTAATACCATATGAAGAGAACTTTGCTGAAAAATACAGTCAAATTAATTCATGACCATTTTTAAAGGAAGTGCCATTTTTAAAGGAAGTGGAAGAAGCTGTGGATGAGATATCTAGGAGACGCGGTTTGGGGTTGGCTTGCTGGTGTCGGAACAAGTACAATTTCTGGCCCACAACTGTTGAGGGCTACTGTAAATTCATTATTTTTTTCACACCGGTGACGATTTTGAGATTTGATGGTTACTGTGAAAAAATCAATTTTGAGATTGATTTTGTGTTCGGTCGATTTTTGATGGATTTTGTTTATTTTGTGGCAAGATGATTGACGAGGGCTGTGGTTTCACGTTGGCGGCTGTCGACGGCTGCTGTCGACGGCCATGGTTTGGTTGCGTGTCGGGGGTGGAGAGAGGGGTTGGGTTGGGTTGGGGTGGGGTGGGTTCATAACTTTATTTTTATTTTGGGTTTTTTAATTTATTATTTTAAGTTATATAATATGAGAAAAATACAAATGACAATTTTGCCCTTAATGAATTGAATCAATTTTGACTTTTTAGGTTGATTAACGGTCAGATGGATGGAATCCGTCCAGATGTGCCTCTGACGCATATTTATTAAAGGTTTGGGACCTCCGCTGGCACAAATCAAAGGTCAGGGTAAATTACTCAAAAATCTGAAAGGTTTGTGACATTTGCTACAATTATCTCTTTTTTAATTCATTTTATTCTAATTTCAACTCTAATGAGAGAATTCTAATCTAAAAGTACTATGCTCTAGGTCCAATCAAATTTGAACATAAACACTTTTAATATATAATTTATACATATTTGTGATAAAATCTATTATTTAATTGAATTAATATTTTAATAAATTAAATAATAGAATTCGTAAATTCAAATATTAGTAATTTGTTAATCGCAAGTAGTTGTGATTGTGAGATACAAATTATCTATGACTAAATCTTAAATCGTTCGTAGTCGTATGTAATAACGAGATACGGATATCGTTATTACGGATAGACCATTACGTGTGACATTTTTTACTTGTGAAGCAAGTTGTTGGTCTCGCAAGTTAAAGTATGGTGACATTTAAATGAACACGTGGATATTTTGTTATAGAACAAAATATTGGAGACTCATTGGGGAGATTCCACATGGATTATCTGAGTATCAATGGTTAATCTCTAATATTCGGTAGTTAAATTGGTCATTTGACTTGAAGTCATCATAGTGCCTTATATGATAACAGTCATATTTTGGTGATATTGACTGTTGTTCTGTCAAGAGTCGCTAATACGGCATCGTTCGAGTATGTCAAGAATCATATGAAGATTATAGATGATCAATAGATGATTCGTCACTCTTAGATAATAAAATATTATAATCTACATTTTATTCAGTTAAGTTAATAACGAAATCATTGGCTAAAATGCACTCATAAGTCGAAAATGAATTTTCGACTTATATTGACTTAATAGTTGAATGATAGATATAATCGATAATTGAGAAGTTTAGCCTTTGACTTAATAGTGGGAATTTTTCACATCATCTAATGTCAAAACTAGTTGTACAAAATTGTACAACTAATTTGATTCGAGAAGTGTAGCCTTTGGGACGAAAATTTAATTATGGGTCCCAGTCTACTGTTATTGTAGCAAGTTCATTCTCAACTTGAAAAACTGACCAATTTTGTGTTTTAACATTTTTATTATAGTTATGCAATTAGTCCCAACACTGTGAACTGTCTAAATTCAACTAAATCATTTTGTAATCCTCACATGTCTAATTCACTGAAGCTATATTTTGTTTCCAACTTAAATTGTGTTTTAAAAATTGAAGTTTACCTTTTTTTTTTTTCCTAACTTTAAGTACTGTGTCCGATTCTCCTAAGAGGAAAAAAATTTCACAATGTTTGCCCCGTTTTTGACAATTTGGTCCCTTCTTTGTTCACGTAGGAAGTTCGTTATTAACTTTCAAAAAGAAGCATATTCGACTTTAATCCTTTATTTTAGTTTGACGATCAACCTCCATAAAATTGTTTAAATATATACTAAATTGTTAAATATTCCTTACAGAATCATGCTACAAATACATAAAACTTTCATAGATTTTTTCACAGATAAACACATGAAAGGATTTCATTGATTTTTGTCAAAACAAACAAAAAAAATGCACGTCCTTACATGTCCACTTTTACAAATTTGTACTTTGTTCTCCAACATGTGGTTAATAGTTGAACAACTGAATTGACTACGACGCGTTTGGATTCTCTTTAACAAATTTTTAAAGTAAATTGCACCATTGATCCCCCAACTTATTGTTCAAGTAGAAAGCTAAATTTTAACTTTTTCTTATAATAGCATAATTAGTCCGTCATAACAAAAATTATCCAAATCTTCATTAATTGTCACGCAGTCGTCATAAAAACATGTCTTGCTTCAAAGTTTTGAGCACCAACGCAAGTTGGGAAACAACTTTTATTTTCATAAAGTTAGATATGTAAGGATCACGATGTGATTTAGCATGGGATTTGACCTTTTTTAATCATTAGGGATTTGAATGTATTAAGAATAATAAAAGGTTGGAATTAAGTTGTTCTGTTTTAAAAGTTGGAACCAACTTGTGACTGAAGCAATAAATTGATGACCAATTGTACAATTTACTCACCTTTAAGAGAGAGAGAGAGAGAGAGAGAGAGAGAGAGATATATATATATATATATACACATTTTTATTAGGATTTTATATTAGATATTTCTACGCCACACCAAGCATGGGATATTTCTACGCCAGATATTTCAATCATTAGGAATTGACTGTATTGAGTATAACAAAAGGTTGTTGATCAAGTTGTTCTATTTTAAAAGTTGAGGATCAGCTTGCAACTAAAGCAATAGATTGAAGGTCAAATGTGCAATTTGCCCATTTTAAAACGTTCTTTTGTCTTTTAAAAAATATTTAGTTTCACATTTCCTTAATAAATCAATAAAGGTTCGAAAAAATATGTGCATTTTACAAGTTTAGAATGTGATTTCCTCGATATGTCATTCTATCGTATTTGCTAAACAATTGTAACTTTAAGAAACAATCTTTCCAATCCAATTGAGAGAAACTATCCTCCAAAAGTCTCGAGTTACCTAATTTCGTCAATTTTGTTTTCTCAGTCTTTCAAAAATATCATTGTACTAAATAGTATAATAAATAAAATTTTAATTTTTTTTTCTTCCATATATATGTTGTCCAGGAGGAGGAGGAAAAAAAAAAAGGAAACAAAATAATGAAAATTGCTAATAATGATCTCAAGAACATGCACCCCATCTGTTTTCTTCTTGTGTCATAATCAAATGCAACTGTCCAAATTTGTTTCTTCCACAAATTGCTCCAATCACCTAACTCAAAACAGATCTTAAAAGATAAAACCGACATGTTTGATAAAAGGTACGAATAGTAATCGACAATACTTCAAAAAAAGTTAAAATCTTATTCAATATTTCACGTCAAACATAGATTATAGGTAGCATAAAATATTTTAAGGGGCCAACATTGTCATTCTTTGAATACTTTTTAAATCTTCAATAATTAGAAGACCAATGACTTATCTGTCATCTCTATTGATTGATCATAACAGAATACAGCATAATAGATAATGACAAGTAAAGGGACATTAGGCAATATGCACCATATCTTTGAAATTGTTATCAACACATGCATCAATAGGTTAGGATTGAACAAGATTAAAAAAGAGAGATACATGGGTGCAATTTTTTCCGTATTATCAACTGGCCTAGAACCATATTATCTACAAGTACATATAACCCTATTTCGAACTAGTTTACGCCTACTCAGGCGTGAAGACTAGCCCTTAATCCAGGTGTAATTAGGGAACATTGGTTTCTACTTCGGAATTGACCAACATGGACTCGATGAGTAAATAAGGAAAGGACACGTGATTTAGTGCTGAGTGAAAACGAGCGACTAATGAGCCATAAAAATACCACTGCACGTAAATTTATCAATTCTTTCATTGAATTTAAAACAATCTTAATACCAAACATGTTATAAATGTAGACAATCTTTGCTAAAGTGGAAACAAAGCATAATGAGATGCTGAGATAAAAGTTATAGAATATGTGCTTTAAAGACGAATAAATCGCCAAACTACACAAAAAGATAATAACCACAAACACTGATAAGAGGCCCTTCCAATTGCAATCTCAAATAAGGCAGTGGGGTCTTAGAATAATCAGTTTACCATAATTGACAACGAGAAAAGAAATCTTCAAAGGCCAACTGGGAGTACCAAAGCTGCTTATCTTAATCACTTTTTATCAACTTATAGAACCACATGCTCTTACACTTTAAGAATAACTGATTTCGTTCAGCTAAAAATAAATTTTTTAGTAAATTTTCGTAAAAATTGATGAAATGTCTGATTAGAAATGTGATAAAAATTGTGGATCCTGATCCTATAAAATGTATGATTTAAAATGAGTTCGAGGAAAAATGATTTTCAAAAAATGGAATCCAAACATATCAAAAGTCGCATTTTCCTTACAACAGCAATGTGTTCAATTCCATTTCAAGGTTCATTGGCCTGCTACAAGGTGTTTAAACCACTTAACTTAAAAGAGTAACAAAGAAAACGAGCTTATTTATTAAACGTGCAAACCAAATTCACATATTTCATCAATAAACATGCAAAATTTTATGGCAGCAAAACTCAAATTCATGATATTTGTCTGATCTATTACCACACTAAACTAGGCAAGCATCTTTTCCAGTAATTACCTGGTTATTGCCAAAGAGCAGCAATGCAGTTACTCTCGATAATTTCCATGTTAAAACAGATCTATCAGCTCAAGAAAGGAGCAAGTAATTCTAGCAAGAGCTCCAATATTATGTACATTCCAAAGAACGACGGATTACAATGACAGTAAAGTGTTTACGCACAAGATGAACAGCTCATTGTGATAGACTAATTACAGAAAAGCAGGAAGTGCTAACAATAGCAGCAAGTTAGAAGCGTACACATTTTCAACATATTCACAGTGATTGTATTTTCACTAAGCAATCAGTTCAATATGTAAAAGTCTCCCAGAGAAGTGGTCAACACACGCCTAACACATAACATGAAGAACAAAACATAATGCAGTGTTCTGCAGAAAGATCACAGATCTTGTTCCCATTGTCATGAAATCGAAGCTCTAACAGACTCCTCGTACTTTGAGCCACACTTGGATGTTCTAATTCGTAGAATTATCGCTTTTGGTTCCACAGTAACAGAGTGCAGCAGTAATTATGTTCAGAGACACTGCAGCTTCACATATTTTGGAGAGAGGAAAGCCACTGTTCCATATACTTCTTGCCTTCTACAACAAAAAAAAAAAATTGCAAGTGAAGCTCAGTTTCTATAGGTGTCACTTCTGCTTGAGACAATTCTGAGACAGAGATGTTTACTTCGTCAAGAGAAAAGAAATAAATTATATTGCCTCTGATGGTCTATCGGATTAAATCCACAAAAAACATGCAAAACCCCCCATTTAAGTTTCAATCCAAGTAGTGCAAGACGTCAAAAGTTGACCCGGCAGATGGCTTCAAAAAGACAAATAAAAGGTTACATACATAAACATTGCGGCCCTTTCCTTTGGTTCCATCTGCCAGTTGTTTGGAAATGAACATATAAGCCTCAAATAAAACCAATGTCAGGGGCACGAGGGAAGAGAAATCTTCAAGCATAAATTATATAAAAATTCAAAACACTTATCCTGCTATTTCTATTTATCCAATAATAGACATGGCACGATAAAAGTGCATATATCAGCATATCGCTATCTTATGGACCCATCAAACGAGTAATCCCAAATTCTAATTTTGAACAAGATTCCACCCCCGCCAAGGAATATATGCCAAAGCTGAGGTCCCTGACACTGCAATGCAAAATCTAGTGGCTAGTGGATATGCCTTGAGAACTAAAAGAACAAATTTAGTCGTCTTTTAAATCTCTGACAGCAAAAATTTAATTTCATCGATGTATGTTTCCTTTTAAAGATGATTTCTAAGTTACTTATTTTACTAGCGCACATTATTTTTCCAGAAAGTCTTTTAAGCACAGCCATACATGGTAAGAATACTTGATAAATCTAAGTGCCACCAGCAAAGAGCAACGGAGGACTTACTAACATCAATTTCTATATGCAAATCCAAAAGGCTCCAATCAAACCTAATAACATCATCTATTTAAGAACAATCACATATCATACAACAGTAAAAAGAAATGACATTGTTAAAGGATTTAAATGATATAAGCACACCATCCAAAACATGCACTTCTTATATACAGCTCAGCTCTTACCGGCGGAGTTCTCATTTGGGAAGTTCTTAATGGCACTAAAGAACTGTTTATTAGGCACCTCCAGCCCCTCCTCTAATTCCTTGCAATCATGCCTATAGCACGGGACTAACACAGCAAAACTGTCATCAGCATCAACATCGCCAAGGAAATCGGAAGCGTGTGGTTCAAGCCAGCCAACTGACCAATCCGAATCATCGGATTCGGAACCGGACAAACAAACCCCATCTGATGGCACCAACACCACATCATACTCCTTGTCAATCCTCCTCTCCTCCCTACTTTTCCATTTCCTTTTCACTTTTCTAGTCGAACTCGAAGAGGGCATTCTTCTATCAGCGCCCTTCACTGAGTAAAATTTCAAACTTTCAGATTCCCCTCTCAAACCCCAATCACCCAAAGTATTTATTGGATTCATCGATGAACCATTAGAGACTTGCTCTTTCTCTTTACCTCCCAACCACCACAACGAGAATCTAGTGAGAGAAAGAGCCATTTTTCTCTTCTTTTTTTTTTTTTT
>CAIGRB010089454.1:3449-45731 GCA_903798255.1 Fraxinus quadrangulata | reverse complement strand
CGAAATACAAAAAAGGACCAAAGTGACACAAAAAATGACTTCAGTGACCGAATTATACAAGTGTCAAAAGTTTGAGGACCTAGAGTTGCAATTTTTTAAGGATGAAATTGATAGAAAAATCCAAATATAAGGACTAAAAAGTACAAGATGAAAGTTTAAAGACTTCCCACGCAATTATCTCGAGAACTTAACTGCAAGAAAAGAAAAAAAAAAGAACAAAAAAATTTGAAGTCTACGTGAGCCACGGAGTGAAGCTAGCTCCGTGCGAGCACGGAGGTTTAGCTCCGTGCACCACGGAGACTTCACTCCGTGGTTCACGGAGAATTCAAGTTTTTATTTTTATTTATTTTTATTATTTTATTATTATTATTTTCTTGCAGTTAAGTCCTCTAGGTAATTGTGCGTAAAGTTCTTAAACTTTCATCTTGTACTTTTTAGTCCTTATATTTTGACTTTTCTATCAATTTTATCCTTCAGAAATTGCAACTCTAGGTCCTCACTTTTGATACTTGTATAATTCGGTCCCCAAAGTCATATTTTTGTGCGACTTTGGTCCTTTTTTGTATTTCGACCATNGATTTTTCTATCAATTTCATCCTTAAAAAATTGCAACTCTAGGTCCTCAAACTTTTGACACTTGTATAATTCGGTCACTGAAGTCATTTTTTGTGTCACTTTGGTCCTTTTTTGTATTTCGACCATAACTTTTGATACGGTTATCAGAATCGCGCTCATGACCCCATTTCGGAAACGTCTATTCGGCACGCACGTCGTGGCCACTTAGCTTAGCTAGGTGGGAGTCGTTTCCAATGCCAAAATCCATCGATTTCCCTTCTAAATCATCAATGTAAGTCATTTTTCCTTACAAAAATCGTTCAAATGATTTTTTAACTTGAATGTCATGTATTTATATGTCAATCATTTCATGTTTTTGCACATATATGTTTGTCGTTAATGTTTAAATCATGTTGCACAAATTTAAATTCTATGTGTTGTATTTTTACAAAATTTAATTAATGTTATATAATAATTACATTGTTAGAAAATTTAAACATTTCAATATCAACACCATTCAAATTTACGTAAATGAAATTTACTAATATCGAAATTAGAACATAATTGAAATTAAATTGGTAAAATTAATTATAGTAGTCATCTTTTACTATTAGCAAACAGTTGAATATAATGCTACAACTTGGATGATTTAAATTACTCATATCTAACATTCAAAATGTAATTTACAATAATTTAACATATTTAATGCACTAACATTACCTTCAAAATAACTTAGCCCGTGCGAAGAACTAGTTCTTAAAAATGTGGTTGAATGCAAACTTGCCTTATATAATTATAATGTACAAATACTTAACTACGAAATTTACGACGCCTTTTATTAAACGAATACCTAACTAGGATTATGCAGACCCAAAGAATTTATGACCTAATAGGAGATTGTGAATGAAATAAAGGTGAGTGGTGCTATATGGTGTAGTGCACAAAAAAGAGAAAATTCTTGTGTATATGCTAAGTCACAGTGATGAGGTCCGGATCATTGTTTACCAAAACATAGATTTTTTACAAAAGAAAGATCATGTAGGGGTTAAAGTCTGTCATGTGCTTAACGACCAAGAAAATCGATGACCCGGTGATGGGAAAGCTGACGGCCGAAGCCCTTTAACCATAAAGTAAAGTAAGGGCTTGTTTGTCTCCCTTTATTTGAAAACATTATTTTCTACAGTAATATTCTCCACCACACATTCAAATAATAAAATATTCTACACACAAACCAATAAACTTTCTTTAAATCTTAATCACACATTCTCCAAAAAATACTATTCAAAACTCTATTCTTTCTCCCATAATGGGAGACAAACAGGGGCTAAACTATTCTACTATTCATTCTTTTATGAACAATACTAAATTCAACAAAATATCAAGCTTGAAGCTCGGGCATTACTACGACTAACATTTGGAAGTACCGATTCAAATATCGATCATGTTAAACAAATTATAAATAATTTGAAGGCATTCTAGCAAGACATGCATATAAAAGGCATCAAAATACTATGGTAGAGAAGAAAAGCTAAACAATGATAATTGTAGACGAGATAGTGATTTGAAATTGTTCAGTTTTCATAGTTATCTTTGTCGCGTACTTTTGATTGAAATATTATTTTTTTTAAAAATATTTCATGAACATACAAATTTTACAATGTTTATTATAAAACTACTAGTTAATTAAAGGTTATTACTGTTAAGTTTGTGAAAAGAAAAAAGTTAGGGACAAGATTACTAATAGGGTCAAAAGTTGGGGACTATAAGTGAAATTTAGCCATTTCACAATTTTCCCAGTGGGTTAATTATTTTAAGGTCGCTGAATTTTGCCAAGTGTTACTACTTAATGATTGAACTTAAAAATATATATTAATGGTTACTAAATTTTGCCAAGTGTTATTACTTCATAAATGAACTTAAAAATGTATCTATATGGTCATTGAACTATACACCGTGTTATCCATTCAGCACTCGAGTGAAAAATTTTGTTAGATTAAACAAAGCATCGACTTAAGTGATGGATGCATAATACATTGTATAATTCAATAATCGTTAAGATACATTTTTAAATTCAGTTATTAAGTAGTAGCACTTAGCATAGTTCAGTAACCACTAAAATACATTTTAAATAAGTTATTAAGTAGTAACAATCTCTTTTTCCCTTAGATCGATCTTTCTGAAAGAAAAAACTAAAGAAAATGAAGTGAAAAAATAAAGAACTCTAATTGACCTCGGTTACCTTGTCTCTAATTTAAACATTTTTGTACTTTTATTTATTTTTCATCTCTTAAATTATTTTAGTGTTCCTACCGTATCTCTTTCATACTTTTACATCAAGTTTGAGATTCGATGAACTGATACTAGTTGATTTGAAAATCGAATATACTTTTCACTGTGGACAAAGAGAAGCAAAATAAGCATAAACACAAAAAGACCACAACAACAAGAAGAAATGGCCAGAGAACTGAACAATCCAATAATTCATGTAAATGAAGAGGTAGTTGCCGATGAAGGGAATATGCTAGTCAAGAATTTAGAAACTCTACAAATCATTCAAAGCCAATATAGTATCGTAGATCCTCAATTTGGGCTGCAAAACTTTTAGTTGAAAACTAATGTCATCCATTTTATTTCAGAATTGACATCAGCAAAAGTCCTATTTTTCTTTGGTGTACAAGTATGTGATTTTTCGTTTCCTCTTTTTTCCCTTCATTTTCATTGGTTTTTTCGTTCGCAAAGGTCAATTTTAGGGATTTATTAATCGAATTTAAAAATGTGTCTCAATGGTTGTTAAATTATGCCATGTGCTACTACTTAATAACTAAACTTTAAGATGTATCTCAATAGTATGCCAAATGCTAATACATAATAACCAAAAAATTGTATCTCAATAGTCATTGAACTATGCAACGTGTTACACATTGTAAAACGATGCATAGTTCAGTGACATTTGAGATACATTTTTTAGTTCACTAAATTTTGCCTAGTGTTACTGCTTAATAATTAAACTTAAAATGTATTCTAATGGTCACTGAACTTCAAGTGTAACTATTTCATACCCGAATTTTAAAAAATATTTAAATGTTTACCGAACTATGTACCGTGTTACCCATCCATCACTTAAGTGAGAAGGTTCGTTAGGTTCAACAAATGGCATCGACTTAAGTGGGGATGAGTAATACGGTACATAGTTCAATGACCATTGAGATACATTTTTAAGTTTAGTTATTGAATAGTAGCACTTGACGAAATTCAATGACTATTGAAATACATTTTTAAGTTCAATTATTAAGTAGTAACACTTAAACATATTTTTGTAACAATTGAAATACATTTTTAAATTCAATTATTAAGTTTCTCAAATCGACCTTGACGAAATAAGAAATGAAAGAAAATAAAGTGAAAAAGAGGAAACGAGAATCAAAGATCTATAAATCGAATAAAAATAGAACTTTTGCTAATATATATTCTGAAATAATTGTATGACGTTAGTCTTCAATTGAAAGTTTTGTTGCCTAAATGAAAGATATACAATGCTAAATTGGCTCTTAATGATTTAAGTAGTTATTAAATCCCTGACTAGTATATCATCTTCATTGGTAACTATCCAAAAGTACGTTTAATTTTTTGATCAACTAATATCAATTCAACGTATCTCGAATTTCACATAAAAAGATTGAAAGAGAGAAAGTAGAAACACTGAAAGAAATTAACAGAGAAAAATTACATAAAGCACAAAAATGTTCGAATTAGTGCTGAGGTAACTGATGTCGATTTGATTTTTCATTTTTTCCCCCTCATTTCCTTTAATTTCTATTTTTACTAAGGTTGATTTGATGAAAAAGAAATTGTTACTACTTAATAATTGAACTTAAAAATATATTTTAATGATCACTAAAATTTGTCAAATATTATTATTTTATAACTTAAATTAACAATGAAAATTACTGAACTGTGCATTGTGTTATCTACTGAAATACATTTTAAGTTCAATTGCGACGCACCTCTGTTTGGTAGGCATTTTTGTGGAGATAATCTATATTTTTGATTGATGTGATGGGAAATATATTGTTAAAAAAAAGAAAAATTATTAATATGATGAAAAATATTATTTTATTAAAAAACACAGAAACTGAGTAGAACAAAAAATAAAATATATATATAACTTGGCTCAAACAGAGTCATAGCAAAGTTCATAAGCCATTAAAATACAATTTCAAGTAATCTCTGTAACCACTCAAAGTTGGATAACGATTCAAAGTAATTAACCCCTTCTCCCGTTGAGGAAACTTTGCCCCCTCTCTCAAGAAATCCCTATTTCAGTTCATCCCAACAAATCTATCTACTCCACTTTTCTCTTCCTTCCTCAGATCCGAACCCCTTCTTTTGTTAAATTTATATACCCTTTTCACAAATTGACGGAGACATAATTTCTGAAGCTGAGATGGTGGCAGCCGCGACGATGGTGAGCTCGGCGGGAGGTTTATTGGCGATGCTGAACGAGACTCACCCGGCTCTCAAGTTACACGCGCTTTCGAATCTCAACGCTTTTGTTGATTACTTCTGGCCCGAGATTTCCACCTCCGTGCCCATAATGTACTCCATCACTCTTTAGTCTTAATACGTACGTGTGTATGTGTGTAGGGGCAGTAGGGATTTGAATTTTGAATGTTATTTTTACTGTTTAGTTTGGGATTTTGGAATTCTCGCCTTTGTGTTTTGGTAAAAGACTGTAATTTGTAGGAAAATTTATAAGAATATGAAAAAAAGAAATCTTTTTTGGGTGTTAAACTTGGTTTTTTAGTTGATGTGAGAATCAGATGAATTAATGTTTTGAGGGATTGCTTGGTTGAACGGATGCGTGGAATCAGGATTTTGGGGTTGGATTTTTATTTGCTGGGATTAATGTGGTGTTTAAGACAGATGTGATATTTTGATCAGTTTTGATGTCGACATTGTTGGATAATGGTGGAAATTTAATGGGTTCTTCTGAAGGACGATATTCGGGAAACTTTAGTGAGGATGGTAGAATTGTGAATATTGGTATGGAAAATTTGGGATTAAAGATTTAACATAATGTTTGGGAGTTGGAGGGGTTTAACTTAAGGGTAATTATATTCACACTACAATTTTTTTTATTTCTTGCACCACATTTTAATTATACTTAGAGGTTCTCAATCTTTACTCATTTATGTTCCTACCGATTTTCATTGCATTCTTATTTTCAAACTTTCCTTTAGTTAATACATTTTTGTATTTAAGAACAATTTATGTCCAAAAAGTCTGTTGAAATAGCATATAACAACTTATTTTTTCATCATATTTTCAAAAAATATAAATAAAAGGTACGAAACAATTTTTTTCTCTCATTTCAAAGCATGGAAACAAAATATTTTAACACAAATCATCATCAAGGACGAGATATACTAATTAATGAAAGGTTGAAGATAAGAAAAAAATTAAGGAAATAATTGCTACAATGAACAAATATTGAGGAGCTTAATTGTAATTAAAATGTGGTGTAACAAATAAAAATTGTGGTGGCAATATAACCACCCTTAATAGGGTTTCTTGGTTCAGCCCTTAATAGGGTTTCTTAGTCTGAACCAATTGTTTTTATTTGGCTAATATGCTTTGAGAGAGATCTGAAATATGAAATACTGTTTCTCTATTATATATTCATGATTTGGCTTTGAGTTTTGTGTTTTAATTAATGATCTGGTTTTGTGTTATTTTTTCTTTAGAATGTCATCCAATTTTTATAGTTAATGAATATACATAGAACTATACAACACCTGTTAATTCAATGGTAAAGTGCCTCAACTGGCATCTAAATAAAGCCTAAGAGCAATGAATTGTTTGGGTAAAGGGGAGTGTAATTGTTTCAGTATTGAGATGCCTTTTTGGAAGATTCAAAGCAACTAAACCTGCAAAAGGGGAATGCCCAGTTGAAAAGGTATTAGGATTCATGCCATGACTTTTGATGAAGTTTTCCACATTGTGTCTCATGATGTATGCATCATTAGTGCTTAGAAAAGCTAAACCATGTCTTGAGGCACTTTAAGGTGTTAGTCTCAGCATAAACCAATAAAATAATTGAAAAAGAATACTAAATTATCATAAGAAACCTCAAAAATATTTAAAGATACATAATACGTTATTTCAGTATAAGTTACAGTCTAATTTACAACTAGATATTTGAAATAGATTCTTAAAGTAGCAAATTTTGAAGTAGGACTCACTTAAAAAAGATCACTAATCCTTGATTAGAACTAAGAGTCTATAATGAATTATACAATTGACCAACTTTTTACAAATTTGTTTACTTTACTTTTAAGAAAAAAGAACAATAAAACGATTTAGAAAGCAACAAGAGAAAATATGAAAGAAGAAAACAGTGAAGTTATGTGGCTTAGGCCTTTATAAGCATGTCTGCTGCCAAAAAATACTTGTGTTTTTTGCCGAGAAGGATTGGACAATGGTTTGAGTGATGTCGGGAAAACTTCTTTTTCTCAATCTTGATTTGTGCAGAAATTCTGAAACTATGGCCCTTGTCCAACTTGAGAGACCTGAGTTGCTATTGATATTATAAAATTTTGCCCCTGTTTGGTAACCATTCTTTCGAAACTCTTTTTTTCTCATACTCATTTTCAACTACACCTCACAATAAAATATTCTTCATGTAAACCTATAATTTTTTCTTTCTAACCACACGTTCTCTAAAAAAATTATTATTCAAAAACTCGTTCTTTCCCCAAAAAAATAATAATAATAAAAAAATCTGTCAAACAGGGGCTTACTCTGCTCAGTTAGGTTGAAAAACATAAGAAACAACTCATTGCTTCTGCAATTTCTCGGTATATACAAAGTATGTAGTTCAGAGGTATATAATGAAAGACCGGTTTTAAACCTTTTACTATTATTAGATGATGTCTGTAAATCTTATAGTATATTAAGTAAAGATTTATAGTGACCATGAGAGTATCTCTTGAAGCAGAGTTGCTGGTCAGCTTGTTGCTTTATAGGTCTTTTAAGTTTCATGCAAGTGGTAGCATTTGTGTCTGTATCAGGAAACTTGGCTTCTGTTAGATATTAAATTACTATCCTTCCATTCTGTACAATAATGCTTGTGTACTTCTGTTACTTTTATTTTGTCGTTATACAGAGAAAGTTTATATGAAGATGAAGAGTTTGACCAAAGACAACTGGCAGCATTACTTGTTTCGAAGGTAACAATATGCTTCATTCATCTGTGACAATATTTATATATCCACTTTTGAGAAGTTTTAAGATTTGAAGTGCCCATATTTTCGATGTAAAGACCTTATGAGAAGCATCTGCATACTTGAGTTTGTCAATCTAGAATTCGTGAAGTCATTGAATTAAAAGGATTCTCTATTTGTTACATGACAGTTTTCGAAGGTAACAATATGCGTCATCTGTGATGATATTTATATTTCCACTTTTTAGTAAGTCTGAAATTTGAAGTGCCCATAATTTTGGTGTAAAGACCTTATGAGAAGCTTCTGCATACTTAGCTTTTGTTTGAGCTCCATTTTTTGTAAAAAAATAGAAGTTCTTTAATGGTATTTGTTGGAGAATGTGTTGTTAAAAGGTAAGCAAACGTTTTGGATTTGCATGTAAAATTATTTTATTGGAAGAACTTGTAGTTGAAATGAGTTTAGTTAGGGAAAATGAGTTTTTAGATAATGGGGCTCAAATAGGGGCTTAAGTTTATCAATCTAGAATTCATGGAATCATTGAATAAAATGGTTTCTCAATATATTACATGAATGTATTCTTAATGTTTGCAATAATGTGATGGTTGTATTTATTTTCCAATTTCCTAAAATTTGGAAACTGAAATAATGCAAAGATTTCCCATGTAGAACCTGTAGCAGCCATTCATCTTATCCATAGTATAGTCTCTAATTCAAAAAGATTTACCTTCTTGTTAGAAAGGATGATATAGATCTTATCTGAATGGATAGCCCATATGATGGGTACCTCCTGATTCCAGAATCCCAATAAGTCACTAGCTTACGCAAGTTAATGTATATCTCATAAAAGTATGAATATTATAGTTCATGATAATGCAGTATGAAGGAAGAAATGGTTAAATTATATACATGCTTGTGATTACCCAATGTTATGATCATTTCAGCAAAATTCCAGTATTAGGTAGTGCATTTAACTGAGGTGTGAGCAATGCTGCTATCATCTGTTCTGAGGCTTATCATCTTATAGATGTGCCTCTACGCACATATTTTGTAGTGGAAGTGATGAATCCGTTAGGTTAAAGAGCAAAGGCACCATAATTATGAAATATCTTTGTTGTGAACTTGAAGTCGTCCAAAACGAATAATTGTGAAAATGATCATGGAAGAGGATTCTGCTGAGAGGATTAGATTCTGAGATGAGGGTTTCCATACAGATCTTGATCTCTAGATCACAATCCTCTTAATGTTTTTAGACAAACATTATCATCTGTGACTTGTAAAGTTATAGAGTATTGCTGGGAGGGGGTGGGGGGATTCATTAAACTAGAAAACGTGCTACATTTGCAAATCATCTATTAATGGAGCCTAAAGTCTTGTGTTTTACTATGGCTATTTCTAAATTTTGGTTCTTGTTTCTGGAGCAGGGCACTTTGTGTAACCTCTATGAGTGGTATTAAAATGAGATAGATGCCTTTTTAGGTTTTGTGGTTAACAATTGCTTATTCAACAAAATTCATTTAATTGTACTAGCATAGCTAAATCTTCTTTCAGAAGGGAGTGAGAATGAATGTAGGTTAGTTATCAAACAATTATTGGTGAGTAGTCGGTCCAGGCTATGCTATCCATTGAAGCAACATAGTTGTAAATAGATAAATTGTGGCTTGTATTGTCCTCCCATATGTCATCAAGTATCGTGTGCTGGACTGGAAATAACATGAAGACAGTCTATTAAGGTTGAGAACTGAACTAGTAAGCTGAGGTCAAATTAACTCCGCTTCTTCTGTTTTGACTGTCTTGTATCTGTTTGTGCTTAAACGTAAATGTAACTCCTTTAAATTTTAGCTTGATTAATGAAATATTTGAAATGTTGCAAATATAAAATTTACTGTGTCTGGAAAGTGTTTATAAACATGTTTCGTGGGACCCACAAGTACCACCCACTTAACCACCACTCATTTGTATCTATTTATAAACACTTGCCAAACATTTGCATAGTCTTGTTTCCAGTCCAACTTATATCCAACAAGAATTTTAATAAAAACCTGGAATTAATTATTTTTCTGTTGAATGCATCTTTTGTTAGTCTTTAACAGATCACCTCGTTTCTGTCATCAGGTTTTTTATTATCTGGGTGAACTTAATGACTCCTTATCCTATGCCCTTGGAGCTGGCCCTCTATTTGATGTTTCAGAGGATTCAGACTATGTTCATACCCTACTTGGTAAAAGTTTATTCATCATCCTGTTTTTTCTCCAAAGAACTGTGTAAATATTTTCATTTCTAGAGAAAGAACAATGTCTCTGGTTCCATACCTTTCATGAAAATTATGTGGAAGTTCTAAAAAATTAATATGCTCTCTCGATAGATGACTTGTGAGAATGCAGTCTTACCAGATGCTTTTTTGTCTCCTTTCATGCTAATAGTAATTTATCATGTCTTGCTTCTCTCAGCTAAAGCAATAGATGAATATGCTAATTTCAAGACTAGGGCTGCTGAAGGGAATGACAAATCTGTGGTGGTGGATCCTAGATTAGAGGCAATTGTTGAGAGAATGCTTGATAAGTATGGGAACTTGTAGTTTTCTTGATACCAAAAGTAGCTGTATCCTGTATGTTTTTCTTCTGACTTAGGTGACTTCCGTTTGTTTTTAGATGTATATTAGATGGAAAATATCAACAAGCTATTGGAATGGCCATTGAATGCCGAAGACTGGATAAGCTCGAGGAAGCAATTATAAAGAGTGACAATGTTCATTCAACTATTAATTATTGCATTGATATCTGTCATTCGTTTGTTAATCGAAGAGAATATCGACGTGAGGTAATGTCACATAATTAATACCATATTCATATTTGTCTACTCTTATCACTTTATTAGTATATTTTTTCTAGTTTTATTATAGTTTTCCACAATCTCCTCTCATTTGGGATTCAAACTTTTAAATTTTGTTCTTGAAATGACACGAAAAGATCTTTGAAAGTTGAAGGGAATTGAAACTAATCCACTCTTCTCTTACTGGCTGGGCATTTACATGCTGTTTAAGATGAATATGTACTAGAATAGATAGGTAGTGATGTTTAAGTGTGTGCTGTATGTGCATGTGATTGGCTGCAATAAATAATATGCACAAAAATCAAAGCTGTGCATTTTACTTTACTCATATCTGCTAGATCATGGAAATGTACTAGCGTGACATATAGATAAAGTGAAGCAGTTAAACGGGTGGGACCAAAGAATTATAGTTATATTTTTATTACATCCACAGAATCGCTTCAACAGCTTTTCCATGATATTTCTGGCTGCTAGAACTAGCTCTACCAGGAACTTGAGCTATGTGAGAAGAGGAAGTGCCATACTAAATTAGGTGCCGTGGGCTTTGTTTGTCCAAAAAAATTGGGATTTCTTGACAGGATACCATGATGATTTTCCAATTGAGATGGAAACACAAAAGACTAGGTTTTTTTTTTTTTTTTTTTGTACGTATATGCATAAGCACCATTATATGTGCTTATACCCTTGTTTCATTGCTTTATAATAGGTCTTTTGATTTTTAACTGTTACTTGACGAAGAAAAAATTTATGTAATTGTTTATGCTTAAATAACAAACTCTGTGCATCTATGTCATTTCTTGTTGCTTTATTTTGAATCTTCTCGATCTTTTTACCTGATGCTTAAGGAAAATGCTTGAGGAATTTTGGACTGTGTTTGATAGCTAACTAGTTTTCTTTGAATACATTTCGCATGCTGATTCTATACTGCTCATACAGGTGCTTCGTCTTCTTGTCGAAGTATACCAGCAATTGCCTTCGCCAGATTATTTAAGCGTTTGCCAACGCCTCATGTTTCTGGATGAATCGGATGGTGTTGCAAGTATATTGGAAAAATTACTACGATCAGATAATAAGGACGATGCTCTGCTTGCATTTCAGATAGCCTTTGATCTTGTGGAGAATGAGCACCAAGCTTTCCTTTTGACAGTGAGAGATAGGTTGTCGAGTCCCAAATTACAACCTTCAGAGTCTGTGCAGTCAGGTTCTTCAGAACCAGATTCTGTGCGAGATGGAAATGCCACCTCAACAGAAGATGTTCAAATGATTGATGGAACTCAAGTAGATAATAGTGCGCCACATACTGATCCAAACGATGCAATTTATGCTGAGAGGTTAACAAAAATCAAAGGAATTTTGTCAGGAGAGACGTCTATACAGTTGGCTCTGCAATTTTTATACAGTCATAACAAGTGAGACAATTCTATCAGTTTGTGCTTTCATTGATGGATTCTCTCAAAGTCCTTCAGTATGTCTGTTAAAGCTACTTATTAAAAATTGTTAAAAGTTTTGTTACTTATTTGCATGCAGGTCAGATCTTCTTACACTGAAGACAATAAAACAGTCTGTTGAGATGAGAAACAGCGTCTGCCATAGTGCAACTATATATGCTAATGCAATTATGCATGCTGGAACAACTGTGGATACGTTCCTCAGGGAGAATCTGGTCAATCATTTTTCCAATATGTATTGATTTATTTTATCTTGTGTATTGTTGATTAACATTCCTGACTTTATTGTGTGTGTGAATGTAGGACTGGCTGAGCAGGGCAACAAATTGGGCTAAATTCAGCGCAACAGCAGGACTGGGTGTTATACACAGTGGCCATCTGCAGCAAGGAAGATCGTTGATGGCACCTTACTTGCCGCAGGGTGGGGCAGGTGGTGGTGGCAGTCCATACTCAGAAGGTGGAGCACTGTATGCTCTGGGTTTAATTCACGCAAACCATGGGGAGGGCATCAAACAATTTCTTCGAGATAGCCTAAAAAGTACCAATGTCGAGGTAAATATTTGCCTTCTTTCATTGACTATACCTTCCTATGCATACATTGTGTTTTTTCATTTACCAGCTAGCTTACTATTGGAAATGTTATTTGGTGCAGGTTATTCAGCATGGGGCATGCCTAGGTCTTGGTTTGGCAGCTTTAGGCACTGCTGACAATGATGTCTTTGATGACATAAAAAATGTGCTGTACACGGACAGTGCTGTTGCTGGTGAAGCTGCTGGTATTAGTATGGGTTTACTAATGGTTGGAACTGCGAGTGAGAAGGCTGGTGAAATGCTTGCTTATGCACACGAGACACAACATGAAAAGATTATCAGGTATAGTTGGTTCATATTGCCCTGGTCTGGGACTATGATTTCTCTCTCATCATTTTTCCTCCATTTTATTTGGGCGTTTCAGGGGTTTGGCATTGGGAATAGCACTTACAGTCTATGGAAGAGAGGAAGAAGCTGATACACTGATTGAGCAAATGACACGGGATCAAGACCCTATATTGCGCTATGGTGGCATGTATGCATTGGCGTTGGCATACAGGGGAACTGCTAACAATAAGGCCATCCGCCAATTGTTACATTTTGCTGTGTCAGATGTGAGTGACGATGTCAGGCGGACTGCTGTCCTGGCTCTTGGGTTTGTCTTGTACTCTGATCCAGAACAGGTTGGTGCCTTTTTTTAATGTTTATTTTGAAGTGTTGCTATTGCTGTTCTTACTGCCGTTTTTAAGTCTCAAATGTTTGCTTGGAAGGAGCTGGTTTCTGAACTTGTCAGTATCTCTTCAAAACAATAACATCTGTGTTGCTTCTAACCTGTGTTCATACTGATATTCATTTTGATTTTTCTAAATGCAGACTCCTCGGATCGTTTCCCTGTTATCTGAATCTTACAACCCACATGTTCGGTATGGTGCAGCTTTGGCAGTTGGAATTTCATGTGCAGGTACTGGTCTCAGCGAGGCCATATCATTGCTAGAGCCTCTGACATCTGATGTCGTTGACTTTGTCCGTCAAGGTGCTCTCATTGCAATGGCCATGGTGATGGTCCAAATCAGTGAGGCCAGTGATTCGCGTGTTGGTGTATTCAGGTATTTTATCTTTATTTGTATTTTTCACCTTGCTTAGTACGTCGTCTTTTTTAATCTTATCTCGTTTTCTTCCCTTAGACGACAATTGGAAAAAATTATTCTCGATAAGCATGAAGACACCATGAGCAAGATGGGTGCTATTTTAGCTTCTGGCATTCTTGATGCCGGTGGAAGGAATGTGACCATAAAGTTACTGTCTAAGACAAAACATGACAAAATTACTGCTGTTGTTGGTCTTGCTGTGTTCAGCCAGTTTTGGTACTGGTACCCGCTTATATATTTTATTAGCTTGGCATTTTCACCCACTGCTTTTATTGGTCTGAACTATGATCTTAAAGTGCCAAGATTTGAGTTCCTATCACATGCAAAGCCATCACTGTTTGAGTATCCCAAGCCAACTACTGTACCCACCACCACTTCAGCTGTCAAGCTTCCTACAGCTGTTTTATCAACATCAGCAAGAGCCAAGGCTAGGGCTAGTAAGAAAGAGGTAGAAAAGGCCAATGCAGAAAAGCCATCTGGAGCGGAGTCGAGTTCCACCGGAAAGGGAAAATCAAGTGATAAGGATGGGGATTCCATGCAGGTTTGTGCTTTAATAATCTAAATCCTTGATTCTTTTGCTTATCATTTCCTTTTTACACGTGTTATGGGTGTTTTGTGTTTGCATTGCATGATGCATAAGCTGACATCTCCTTCCTACGCAGGCTGGGTGGGTGAGTGGGTTGTAGAAACGTCTTTGATCTCGTAATTTTAAAAATGCGATAGTGATGGTCGATATGCAGGTCATAGCTATTTGGAAAATAAAGATACCCTATTTACTTAGGCGATGGTATACACATCAAGATGACATCCCTTTGTGCATATTGTATGTCAACAGTATAGTTTGAGTATGTGAAAGTAGGTTAATTTGTCGATTAGAATTTTGGAGGTGTACGTCAGAATCTAAATGTTTTAGTTAAGTTAAACTAAGATGGAGTGCATGGAAGTTGGAATGTTCATTTCGTAATTAGTAGGTACAAGGATAATAGTGGTGTCAATATAGAGGATCTTCTTGTTTCAGAGAAAGATGGTATTGGGTATGTTGGTTTGACTATCAACATGAAAGGACCTTAGAGGTTATGATGCATGGAGATGTGCTGCATGAATTTTTATTTGATTGGAAGATTTCCTTTAGGCTGATGAGGTCAATCCACGAAATAATTATTAGATGTGCTATGCTTTATGGTACTACAAATGTTGGGTTATTGAAGGACAAAATGTCCTCAAGATAACCCGGCTAAAATGAGGATGTTAAGATGGTTGTGTGGCAATAATAGGATGGATTAGAAAAGAAATGAGAGTATACAACAAGTGGAATGGTACTAAGGGAGGATAATTTAAGGGAAGGAATTACACATTATTGGTGCATGTATTGCAAACCTAAAGAAGCTCGTATGCACCAGGTTGATGTGGTATTAGTAGAACATGAAGATGGAGAGGTAGATTTAAATTATTTTGGCATGTAGTTGCGAACAATCTAGTTGTATCGGATCCTGTAGTTAATATATCAATGAACCCAACTTAATGGCCAAAAAAAATCATGTAGCAGGCTCCAAATTTATTGATAATAAAACTTGATTACTGATTTGTAACTTTTGCTGTTGCCAGCTAGATAATCCTGCAGATAAGAAGGCAGAACCAGAGCCATCGTTTGAATTGTTGACCAACCCTGCCAGAGTGGTACCTGCTCAAGAAAAATTCATCAAATTTCTTGAAGAAAGCAGATATATGCCAGTGAAGTCAGCGCCCTCAGGATTTGTGCTTTTAAAAGATCTACGTCCCAATGAACCTGAAGTATTGTCTCTCACTGATACACCCTCATCTGCAGCAGCATCGAATGCTGGTGGATCAGTTACTGGACAACAGGGCTCAGCATCAGCAATGGCTGTTGATGAGGAGCCCCAGCCTCCACAGCCATTTGAATACACATCGTGATTCATTTTTATCTAAAAAGTTCAAATCTGTTGGAATGATGATTTCTTGTAAGTTTATGTGGGAAAACCTGTGACGTTCGTGGGGGGACCAGAGCATTTATTGGATCATTCTCTTGTGATTATCTAGAGTTTCTTCTACATCAGGTGAGATAGTGACTTTATCACTTGTGCCTTTGCTTTCAACTTCTTGCTCGTATCCTCCAGGTATTTCAAATGTTCACAAGGTGGGGAAATAATGGAATCGTTAAGAAACTTCTGTTGCATCTCTTTCGGTGTAATTTTATCATCCTAAATTGTGAAAATATAATGTGAACTCTTGCAATTGTATTGTTCAGAGCTGTACCAAGTTTCCAGGCGATGGGATTTTTTCTTTTCGTTTTTCACTCTCCATAGTTTTGGTAAAAATTTATGTTCACGGAAACTGAACCAGGACTGTTGTAAGAGTTATTTTTGTTTTTCGCTTGCTTAAAAACTTCTGGCCTGTGCATTGTTCTTACATTTGTCTGGACTTAGGATGAATGTGTTTTACTTAGCCTTTGGGGCGTGCTTGTGTTTTGTTTACTTCATTGGAACGGAAGTCTGAGTCCGATTGTCCCATTTTGCTAGACGACAGAGTGACTCCCAACCTCCACTGTCTGTCTATATCATCTCCAATGTGAGACTTCATTCACCAATATTATCATCGAGAGAGGGACTAACCCTTTTTCGACAGACTACTCTAATGGATTGTCCTGATCCCCATCCTTTGCACTGACAGAAGGGAAAGTTAGCGAGGCTAAGTGCATGTTTGGGAATGCTTAAATTAAAATTTAAGTGATTATAAACAGTGAGTTTTATAGAATGTATCAAGTAACGAGGGATGGTATCCAATGAAAAATGGGAATATAAAATAATCAACTTCAATTATACTTTAAGCTTTGTTAAACATGCAGCATCCCTTGTTTGCACCCGGGCACTGCGAAATTAATTGATATATTTAAACATCGTCTTCGACACTCTCCTCTATTACTCAAAACAGACTCACTGAAGCACACTTGCTGCCTGCGCGTACATTCTTTCAGCTGCCACACACAAATGTATTGAGCCAAAACGCCCCCAATTAATAAAATCACACGTCACATGCAACGAATTGAGTAAAAATCATTTAATAAAATTAAACACAAAAACTACAATTTTAGCACATGTTTGAATTCCATTTTTGGCTAGGAATATATTGTGGAATAATAGACTGATGAACAATGTGTGGTATAAGAATAAAAAAAATTAAATTTGCTTGTAATATTATTTTATTAAAAAATGTGTAATTAAAAAGGAGAGTAAACAAAAAACATTTTTTTGATATAATGACAATCATACGAGGGGTTAGTTGGGGGTGATAAACTAAAGAGTGGATCCGTCGTTTCATTGGATTGATTACCTTTGTCGTTTGGGTAGTGTGTCTGACAAGGAATGTCTTGTGAATCCCTCCATTGCAGGCCAATTTTTGTACTTTTTGACATGAATGACGAGTGACAGCACACTCATTTTGTGAAGGAAAAAAGAAGAATTTTGCTAAAGGACCGGGGGGGTGACCACCCCCCTGACAGGAACCCCACTTTTAGGGGGGTCCCATTGTGTGAATGTATAATTGGAAATAAGTATGTAGAAAAAAAAATTCAAATAATGATTATAAAACCGGAGTGGCTAAAGAATTTTTTTTTTTTTTTTTCAATTTTCAATTAGCGTATGCAAAATGACAAAACGCATAGTTATAAAACTTGGCTCAGACCGGAAAATCGGTGACCTGGGCCCTTGATCGGATCGAGTAGATTAATTTAATAGGAATACACGACTCAGTCAAAAATCGACTTTGACTGAGTTAACTGGCGGTTTTGACCGAGTTAATCTTACTGGTTAATTGGTTTTCAAAATTGTCTTTTAAAATTTTGGTGATACAATGAATTGAATCCTGGACCTCCAAGTAAGGCAATTAGTTTCTCACCATTGGAGTTGTAGAGTACTTTAACATTTTTTTTTGTAATAAGTTATATGTATCAAATGAATCATATATATGTTTTCTAAAATTATTTTTATAAAAACTTTGATCAAACATTTTACTTTATTTTATACCTAAATAATTAGTGAAAAATAATTTAATAAAATATAATTTTGCCTAAATTTTTTTTATACTTTGATATTTTTTTTAATAGATTTTTATGTAATGACTCATCGGTCCGACCACTGACCCATCGGTTCAACCAGTAACTTAAGACCCAGTATCTTGTCCGGGTCAATCTCCGAGTCGAGTTTAATAACTATGCATAAACGTATGATATGAAACTGAATACTATATTTTGCTATTTCTGCTTTAACGGGATTATGAAAATCTATAAGAAACAATTGAACATACCGTGAACCAATTGCCATTTAGCTAATAAGTGAGGAAGATTTAGTTGAAATGTGTGTGGGAAATCAAAATATAGACTCATAACGTTAGGCACTTGTAGTGTTGTGGGAAGATTTAATTGAAATGTAGACGATTTTTATCATGTGATATTAATTATGCAATTATAATGAACAATTGGTAATCAACTTGCTACTCTTTAAAAACTAGAGACCAAATTACTATTCAAGATTGACTTTGAGACCAAAAGTACACTTTTGAATCATGTATTATTTTTATATGTTTAACTAATATAAATATATGATTAATACTTTTCCTTAGTTAACTGTAATGGCTGGAAGGAAAACAATACCAACAAACCTCAACCAATGTCAACTGCCATTGGGCCATAATCAAATGCTTTTGGTGATCTAAAAGATATGGATCCTAGGTTAGATATGAATACAAGTATCATTGGTTGGTAAATCAAAAAAATATTCCATACAAGAAATAAATCATAAGAAAACATTTAGAGTCTGTTTGATTGCAAGAAGAGAATTGAGTAGAAAGAAAATAAATTTAGGGAATTGATTTTCATAGACCTTATTTTATTGGGAATTGTCAATTAAATATATTTGATTAGTATAAATTTTCACTTGAAAAATATTGAAATTTCTGATTTTTTTATGTTCGTTTGATTTTGTTTTTCATGAAAATTGTCCATTAAAGGGATATAATTTGTTACATTTGGGGATATAATTTGTTTCCATTGAAAAAAAAAAAAAATAGTTATCTAAAAATGCTTTCCCCACAAAACCCACGAGAAAATTTTTCCTCAAAAATCAAGAAAATGTGGAAAACTAAGAAAATGTGAAAAATCAATTTCATGGAAAATTTAGTCAATCAAACATGAAAAATGTGAAAATGAATTTTAATTTCCATATTCTATAAAAACGAAAGCCAAATCCAACATGGCCTTATTATTTTTTTGAAACTCTATGCAAGATCCTTAGCTTAAGAATTTGGTTATTGTTCGCTTGGCATGATTAATTTGTTTTTCAATCTTCTTTCTACAATTTCTCTACCCAAAAAATTTCGAGTCTCCACCTCATTATTTATTTCAGTTGAACATAATTGAGATATCAATTAGTCTATTGCTCGGAATTCTTTAACATTAAAGCATCGATCGATGTATCACTGGATCATCAACTCCAAGTAAGGTACAAGAAACTTGCTATATTCCCCTTGGGGATCACTTTTTTCCTCTGAATAGTCACATGAGGCCACCAGCCACACAATATTAAAGTAAAGTAATGGATAACTTCGACTTTCGGTAAAAAAATCTTTGTGGAGCCCATGCCAAATTATTCACCTACATTAGTTCAGCTAAACCTACCGAATGAGATGAAACAAAAGAAGCTGAAAAGACCATGTGAATGGTTACAAGTAGGATGTAAATGGATTCGATATGGATTGTATCTGTCTAGATTCGATTCGATTTGATAAAAATTATTTATGGATTCGATTCGATTCGATAATTTATCAAATATTTAATTGTTAAATCCATATTTGATTTACTATTTTATCGAATATTCGATATGATAATCCGATTCGAAATTGAAGAAATAGGGAAGATAAAACCAATGTTAAAATTAACTTATTATTTATGCAACTTTTTGGAAAGCAAACGAAACCCCTCTACAAACAATTGATGGTGCAAGATGGATAGACTTTTATTTTTAATGTTTTGAATTTGATGATTTTTTTATTCTATTTTTTTTTTCATTTATTTATTTTTGTGACAACATGCCATAAGAATATTTAACTGATTAAACTATTTATAACAAATCGGATAAGATTGTTATCGGATGTGATTGGGCTATATTCATATTTATTCTATTTAGTAACGGATTATCGAATTTGAATTTTGATCGAGTTATCAAACTGAGACCTTAAATTCATCTCCCGTTAATTTCATTGAATTCGGATCAAAATCCAATCAATTTACAATCCTAGTTACAAGTCAACAAATTTACAATAGTTTTTTATGGTCTCTTACTGGAAACATATCTTATTTCGTGTAACGAAACCGTAGGGATGTTTGTGGTTTACCTCGAAGGCGAGTCATGACACGAGTCAAGTTGATTTTTTTTCTTTTGAGTCGACATTTGGATTGCATCAGCTCATTCATGAGCCAAGAAAAAATTAAAAAAATTCATAAAGAATAAAAATGTGCGAGATACGAGCAGGTCGAGTGAATCGACAAATATTTATAATAGTGAGTTTGGTTGTGCTCGACTCGCTCCATTTGCGATCACGAGTTGACTCGTCATGGATCAAGCTAACCCCACGATGAACGAGACGAGCGGCTCGACTCAACCAACTTAACACCTCGTATCTCTGTTGCACATATAAGAACACACTATTCACATGCAAAGTGTGAGAGAGATGAAAGTACGACCTCCCCTAGGTGAAATACAAATGGCAAGTACAACTTGACATCGAAGCAGCAAAATTACAATAAAAAAATTGTCATTCGTGTATCAAGAATGGCAAAATATCTTGTCCCTGCTCTATCGCATAATTGATTCCGAGATGGAAAACATTGTCCCTCCGTTGACTTCAAATTTAATGCTTGTTAAATTTGATCTTTTCCGAGGACAACATTAAACAAATGATTTTTTGTACGGGTGTACATTTTTTCTCGAAAATTGATGACATTGGTGCATTATACCAAATCTCTGAAGATTGGGTCCGATTCTTGATACTATCTTAAGAATCAATATTGAATTTGATTCTTCCAAATTTCTTTTTCCGTTGGTGCATTATACCAAATCTCTGAAGATTAGAACCCAAAATTGTTTCACGTCAAAATTTCATTTTCGTAAGTTCTTCAATCTATATAACAAAACCTAATGTGTAATAAAAATTCAAATTTAAATATTTTTATAAATGCTTTGTAAATTCATAACTTTAATGCAATCCAATAGAAAAAAATATAGTTTTAGTTCAATATTTTATAAAAATTCAAATTTCTCATTATTTTCAAAGTAATCAGTTATCAAGAATTAAGATCATTGATGAATATAAATGATAATAGATTATAAATACTACACGTATTCTATTATTTTACGGATTTTTTTAAGAATTAATTTTATATCCAAATTTTACCGTTTATGTGGTGTTATATAGTTTATCAATTTTATTATTATTATTTTTTTTTTTGCATTTACGAATGATCTTGACTTTTGGAGTGTATTTTTTGTTTATTTAGTTTTTTGTATTGTAATATTATAAGAATGACAAACTAATTTCATACTCTATTTTTGTTTACTTTTAATTTGACAAGTAATTTCATACTTTATTTTTATAATTTTTAAATATAAAAAATTTGATCGATCTAAAATCGAGTTGTTTGGTTTCGATTCGATTCTATAATTAAAAATGGAACAAATTCTATTTCTACTATTCCCATTAATATTCGAATAGTTTTCTTTTAAAACCGAATCGAACCAAACAAAGCTACTCTCCCTAATTTTTTTAGTAAATAGGGTGGGAAATGGGGAATCTTTGGCAATCCTGTTCAGTAAGGATTTCATTTTGTATCACTTTTGGTGAATGTTACCCTGTAATAATTTATAAAATGCGAATATTTACATTCAATAACTTTACTGTCATCAAAACTACTTCCAATTCAATGCAAACTTTCTTATTTTTCTTGATGTTTTTACTTATTTTACTGCATTCTACTTTTTTTAATACATTTTTTCTTGTTGAAATCGCAGAATTTGGCTATTGTTTTTCTAAATGTAAAAACAAATTTTTTATTTAATAGTTTCCTTGCTCATTTAAGATTTATGTCTTGAAATTTTTCGAACTCTTTTGATTGAAAAATTGATGAATTTATTGCAGGGTTTGCAAGAATGTGCTAGTAATTGAGAATTATTGACTTACTGTTGGATAAATTTAATTTGGAAAGGAAACAATTTGATAGCTTTTCAAAGATCAATTGGAACTCGCCAATGGAAGGTCATTACCAAAATCATGCTGTGCCTTATAATTCAATAGGGAGCTTTGGGGATTTTTTTGGAGGTCTTACTTATGACCATGTAAATTTCATTTTCGCCGATGCTCCTTATGCTCAGGTACATTATCAAACTATTTTGATCTGCTTCTCGAAAAGTATTTGTCTTGTCCCTTTTTGTTCTTGCTGATAATTGAGTAAAAAGTAAAAACTTTTAGTGAATTTTTGGACCATATAACACTTGAGATCATTTCACCATCATAAGTATGTAAAGAAGCTAGGATAGCTTGAAGTTTGCTTAGGCTTGGCTCGCGAAGCTTATAAAATGTTATATATCACGCGCCAAGCTTAAAACTAACTTTTTTTTTTTGCCAAACATGTATGAGGTTTTCAAAAGTTAATTTTTTGACCGAACCATCGATGGTCTTAATGACCATAGAGTTATAATAGTATACTGGTTTTGGAGGTCAAAGATAAACCAAGCTTGTACACATAATTGCGGTCCCTTATTTTTTCAACTCAGATTGATATGGCTAAGTTGATCTGATAAATATCCGAAACTGTGTAAATGAATGAAGTTACTTAAATTAGTTGAATTTGATTCCACAGGAGCTTGCTCAAGTTTGCTTATGATTTCTAATCGAGCTTGAGCAATCTATAGATACCTCAACTGCTCAATACATGACCACCATGGATATGGCAGATGTTTTAATTTTAGGCCTTAACCAAACAAGGGTATTCGTTTTTCCCCTTGTTTACTCGAACTTGAACAACAGGGATATTGAGTTGCATACAGAGAATAATGTATGTGAGTGCTTCCAACTTTGTGCAGGAGAGTTCTTACTATGCGACGAATACTAGTTTATACAAATATGCGGTAACTGAACTTGAAAATTCCTCTCACTATGAATGTGCGCATGGCTATGTGGTCAACAATCATATCCAAGGGATTGATGAATATAGCAGGCATTTGGAGAACCCGCCAGTGCCAGCTGATGATCAAGCTACAGCCGCACTCGTACATGAGGAAGAAAATTTGAGCTCCTCTTCGTCTTTAGAGTGTAAGTTCTGATTTTGGTTTCCAATCAGTTTATATAGAACTGTTAGCATATGAAAGGATGCAAATTTGCATAACAGTGCTCTTTTTTTTTTTTTTTAACATTGTGTCTGTTATGGTGAGAAACTTTTCTTCTGACCACGGAAATAAAATCAGGTCAATCAATTGCGGATGGAGGGAATATTTTGTGAGGACCTTGAATATGTAATTTACACGAGTGACAACACTTACACAACCTTGTGAATGTTACCTTGTGAATGTTCTAATGCTTCTTATATATGGGTTATGTATTTTACATATAAGAATATGTTGAAATAAGCCAGAAGCAATACGCCCCAGTTTTTTCATGCTGTAAAATGTAAATTATAATGGTCATCTTCTGGAAGTGAGAGAGAGTTTTAACTTTGTGAGAAATAAATTTTTATGGGAAGAAAACCAAGACACTCCACGTGTTCCTCTGCTTTTGAGTATTACAATCATTCATATTTGACTATTTTTGTGAATGCTATTTTTCTACTCTTGTGCGACGATCTTGTGTTACTCTGAGGTGAAGCTTGCTGATTTTATTTTGTGGCATTGACCATTGATCTTTGGTTTCTCCAGGTCCTGGGAATCAACAGAACACTCATGACTATGAGGTAGGAAGTTTTCACATTTGTAGTTAAACGTTTCTCAAGCTTTTCATTTTCTCGTCATTTCCTTTGTAATTTTAGGGAGGATATGATTGGTATTAATTGGTAAATTCTTTTGTTAACTAATGCAGGTTGTTTGGGAGGACAACATCGATCCTGACAACATGAGTTATGAGGTTTGAAATGTTAATAATGAGTCTTCTGTTGTACGCCTTGCATGTCTTGAGACCTTGTCATAATAAATTTTATCAAATGCCGCCTGAGTTCTAAATGGGATGTGCAGTAACTCCAATAATTATAATTCTAATTAACCTAATGTTATTGGTTATTGTTGCTCTCGTGAAAGCATAAAGAGAACCTATTTGCTGACGACGAAGTTAGGGAAAAATTTCTATTGTTGTAGTATCACAGGGTATACTAGCTTCAGATTACGTTTGGCCGTTGAAGAATGAAAAGAAGTGCTAGTTTTGGATGGGCAAATATATTTGAACACATCCCTTTACCTTAATGCTGGTTTGAGGACGACATAATGTATAATCTGAATCTCTGCTTGAGGATGGCAGTGGCGGTGAAGGAGGCGGACGTTGGTGGAGGAGGATAGATTTTTTTATCATTCTTTTCCTTTCCTTTTCTTTTATTCAAAATAAAAGGTATAATGATCTTTATAAGTCCAACGAGCTGTTTCCGTCCACTGGTGACCTAATTCAGTAAAGGTGAAAGGTTGGGGGGCATAAGTGCTCCAATATGCATAGATTGGGAACCCAGGTGTAATTTTCCCTATCGTAAATGGCTTATGTTGTGGCCATAATTTTCATTTCAGAGAATTGCCTATTTTCTTTCATTTTTATAGGGGATACAATATTACTCCCACGAAACAATACGTTCCTAATTTTCAATACATTTTGTCTTTCTGTTTTACAGTGGCTGTTCATTTCTTGTTTCTGCAAAGTATGGTGTTAGCATCACTTTCAGTTATCTTGAAAGGGGACAAACAGATTGCTTCAGATACTGTCCCTTGGTTTGAGTGGATCGTCTTTCTGGAATATTTTCTGCATTATTCCCATCTCTGACCTGTCTGATCTTGTTTGTGAAATCATGAAACTGAGTAGGGATGATTTTTGTTACATATTTGGAAAAAGAACGGACAAATTGTTTACCGCTGTGAATAAAATATGCGGACTGATCTCTTTCAGGCAATTTTCATGAAGTGCATTTAGCTTATTTTGTAGTTGCAAACCATTTTTAATATACATGTGGAATAAGAGCAATTCTGAGATGTGGTTATTCAGATTGAATACTTATACATACTCTCATTCCTTTTCACAGGAGCTACTTGAGCTGGGTGAGGCAGTTGGAACTCAAAGCAGAGGTCTTTCTGAGGATCTCATTGCGATGCTTCCAATTTCAAAGTTTAAGCGTGGTTTATTTTCAAGAAAGAAATTCAAAGGAGAAAGGTAAGGGGAGCCATAGAAAATTCTTTTCCTACCAAACGTATGACCCAAACATAGATGCATGTTTGTCAAAACTTAGAAGTCAAACTTATCTTTTATTTTAGGCATGTTTCTCTAACCTTAAAAGTCAATCTTTTTCTTTTAAGTAATAAACATTATTAAGGGGCGCAGAGTTTCTATAATAAAATGAAAAATACCGAATTTAACAATATTACAACCCATATCAAAGCCCTAATTCTATTAAATACTAAAAATATCAAAAATCTAATTTTAATATTTAAAGAATAATGATTTTTTTTTTTCTGTCACTAACAGGTGCGTAGTTTGCCAGATGGAGTACAAACGAGGTGATAGGCAGATGGCTCTTCCATGCAAACATGTCTACCATGCTGCTTGTGGGAGTAGATGGCTTAGCATCAACAAGGTAAGCCACCGGCCTTCCTTGTAAATTAGTATGAAATCATGCTGCTAACAGTTCCTAATATAACAGGCTTGCCCAATTTGTTACAAGGAGGTGGCTATTAATGTACCCAAGAACTAGAAATATAGTTTTGTACGATGGTGGCTTCATCTTGCCTTTTATTGAGGTTATAGTGTTTTTCATACAACTTTTTTCCTTTTCCTTTTCAAATATATTTCTTTCTTTCTTTCTTTCATGTTTATCTTATGAAAGCTAAATTTATGGTAATATGATCGCTTCTGTATCCTGAAATAAATTATGGAAGTATTTTGTTACTCGACTCATATTTGAAATTGCTTAAAGGACAACTCAAATTAGCTTTTAGTTTCCACTGTTAGATGTATCAGCATTATCTGTTGAAGTGTCAGATATAACAACAAAATTAGAGCCAGAAAACAATTTCAAAGGAGAAAATGTATTGCCGAATGAACTACAGTGGGAAAATTCAATGACATTAAACATATTATTTCCTAGTAAAATCAAGATAATTCCTTTTAGTGTATCTGATGCCACTAATACAGTTTTCATACTAAAATTTTCTTGCACCTACTGTACTAAAGTTGTGGTTGGTAAAGTAATTCCCCATATATTTAAGCTCACGCTTTGATGCTTCATTGGTCAGACATTTTTATTGAAGGTAATGCCCATTACAAGAATAAATTTAAATATTTGAATAGTGCTCCTCAGTATTTAGACTTGAATTGATGAATAAAAACCAGTTCAAGGAAAGGAAGCATAAATCTTAATAATGTTTGTGGTAAGTTACACACATAACAACAATCGTAGAAAAAAAATGATACAATGAATGCTTCATGCATATACAAACATCTAGGATCTCTTCAATACCCTCCATTGTAATGTTGCAAATTTTTATTGGCCTAGTAGTATTTTGGTGGTGGAGGTGAAGAGTAGTAGTATGGTGGTGGCAGCGATGGTGATGGTGGGGGAGGTGACTTGTAATATGGAGGAGGTGGTGATGGAGATGGTGGAGGAGGCGACTTCTTGTAGTATGGAGGAGGTGGCGATGGAGATGGAGGCGGCGGTGATTTATAGTAGTAAGGCGGTGACGACGATGGAGATGGAGGAGGTGGTGATTTATATAAATATGTTGGGTGCTCTAAGTGCTTTGGTGGTGGTGGTGACTTGTTGTAGTATGGTGGAGGTGGTGATGAGTAGGAGTACTTTGGTGGGGGAGGTGATGAGTAGGAGTACTTCTTTGGTGGGGGAGGTGAATTGTAGTAGTACGGTGGAGGTGGTGATGAGTAGGAGTACTTTATTGGTCGAGGGGGTGATTTATAGTGGTATTGTGGGTGCTCAACATGCTTTGGAGGTGGTGGTGACTTGTAGTAGTATGGTGGAGGTGGTGACAAGTAGTGCTTCTTTGGTGGAGGGGGTGATTTGTAGTAGTATCGCGTGCTCTCTACATGCTTAGGAGGTGGTGGTGAATTATAGTAGTATGGTGGAGGTGGTGATGGAGATGGAGGAGGAGTTGATTTGTAGTAGTAAGGTGGTGGTGATGGTGATGGTGATGGTGATGGAGGCGGTGGAGATTTGCAGTAATAAGGTGGAGGTGGTGAAGGAGATGGAGGAGGAGGAGGAGGAGGTGATTTGTAGTAGTAAGGTGGGGGTGGTGATGGTGATGGTGGCGGTGGATGTTTGTAATAATATGTTGGATGCTTCAAGTGCTTTTGTGGTGGTGGCAACTTGTAGTAGTACGCCGGAGGTGGTGGTGACTTGTAGTAGTACTTTTTCTGTGGTGACACCACATCAGGTTCCACATTTTCAGCATCAGGGGTGTCCACAGTTTCTTCTATAGGGAGGACCAAAAGATCTTCATACAGAGAGGGCACCGCATTAGGCTCTACATTTTGAGCATCAGGGGGCACCACGTCAGGCTCCACGTTTTGAGCATCAGGAGGGCCCATAAGATCATCAAAAAAAGGTGGCACCACATTAGTCTCCACAGTTTCGGCAGCAGGGGAAACCACATTTTCTTCATACGGGGAACTCCATCAGGCTCCAAAATTTCATCAGCAGGGGTAACCACATCAGGCACCACCACATCAACAATAGGAACATCATCAATGTAGTCATCATGCGCCTCACCACCTACATGAAGTTCATTTACATATAACTCATCAATGTACTCAGACCAATCAACATCTGTGGCCGCTTCCATTTCACCGCTTTCAGTGGCACTCTCAACTTCATCCACAACAAACGAGTCGTCACCTTGTATGCATTCATCGTACACCTCCACAGCATAGCATGCTGTCTGCTGAACTTGTCCCACAACATGTATTTTCCCTTTTTCCATCCCTTCCTGCAAAACCTCACCTGTCTCAACATTAACAACTGAAATATCATGCCCTACTTTGTCATCCTATGGCAATTCTAACACTTCAACCACAGGCAAACACAACTCAGCAATCCGCTTCCTACCAAGTAACTTAACTACATTCATGAAGTCAGAATCCCTCACTATCCAAAATGATGCCTCACCGATTCTTCTCTTTTCAACCTTATAAAGATATCTCATTCTCTCAAAATATCCCAACATCTTCAATGCATTGTCTAGAAGAAATTTATTAAAGTAATCAGGGTTGACGTAGTCCAAATATGCTACATTCCCATGCCCATACACAAAATTCCTCAACTTGACGAATAATAAACCGCCATAGTGTAGTTTTATGGTGAAACAAGTTGATTCTTCCTCTGTAAAACAAGTTTAATACAGATGATCATTATTACTTCAAACCCTAATCGCACATTACGAATGCACAATGTAAAATAACAGCGATTAAACTGCTTATGCTCCATGGAACTCCAAAAAATAGTTAAAAAATGGGAAAATTGCACTTCATGCTACTCTTCGACGCTTCCTATATATCAATTTTTTCAGAAATTTCAAAACACAACAATACTCACTGTACACAAGTTCGGGAAGATGGTCTCGTATATGGCAAGCAATATTGTCATCTTTTTCGTCGGATTCATGGGTTTTTTCTTCAAACATTGTGCTGGGTAACCGTTTTCGTCTCCCTCTCTCTGTTACGTGAAAAATCTTTATCTTCAAACTGTTCGCATTCCAGCGATTTTGTGTATTTGAGGGATTTTACTGAATGGACGAAAATACCCTTAATTAAAATGGTCAAAATATCACTTTTTTTTTCAGGTTGACTAACGGCGATTTGGATGGAATCCGTCCAGATGGACCTCCGCCGCATATTTATTAAAAGTTTGGGACCTCCACTGGCATAAATTAAAAGTTAGGGTAAAATGCGTAAAAATTTGAAAGGTTTGGGACCTTTGCTGCAATTATCCCTATTTTTTAAATCTATTTTCCGAGCCAAGGGACTACCCAACGATGCTACTTCAAGAAGGATGGGCACAATTCCAACCTTTGCCTTTGGGGGAGATGGGTGGTTGTGGTCGGTCGGTCGTCAGTTGTGGTGGCCACGGGAAAGGGGATGGGGTAGGGGTAGGGGTGGTTTGAAGGAGAAAACAATTTTTTTTTAATTTTTTGGCTTTTTTGTTTATTTATTTATATAAAATGGTAATTTTAAAGTTATAATTTTACCCTTTTAAATTTGGTCAACTAACGCTCAAATGGATGATTTCCATCCAGTTGGACCTCCGACGCATATTTTTAAAATGTTAGGGACTTTTGCTAGTACAAATTAAAGGTTATGACAAAATCTACAAAAAATTGAAGAGTTAGGGATCGCTGCTGCAATTTTCCCGGCGGATTTTGGAGTTTATTTCTACATATCCTTTTCAACTTTGAGGTAACCATATAGTCACAAAATAAGAGGATTATTCTCGTATCTACAGGTATATTAGTTTGATAAGATTGAACAATGTTATAGATGATATTTCGCATTCTTTTATCCTTTATATAATGTCCATTAATAATGTCCAATGTTATACACTACCAAACAAGAACACACAATATGTCCATATACTGATATACAATGACATCTAATATTTGGAAATGGAATATTCTAAATATTAGACACGTGTTTTAGTGGAAATTTCATAATCCTTTTTTTTGTTGGTTATATATTTGATGAAAGCTTACGCTGATAACATGCACCAATGTGCGAGCATCATTGCTTTGAGCACATAAAAGATGTCAAAAACTTGTCCTAAGATAATTTTTGAGAGATCTTACATCCTTCTTTACTATAAATTGTCTATCCTAATTTGTATTTAAAGATATTCTTGTTTTTGTTTTCACTATTATCTTTATTTGACTTCTTTCACCCTGACTACAAAAATTGTAGTTTTTATGACGAAAATTTTCATCTTGAGAACTTTCTCGATGACCTTTTTTGATGAAACAGTAAAAAAAAAAAAAAGACTCTTTACGACGAAAGTTTATAAATATTTTTGTTAAAAATGAAATTTCTTGTACTGTCTCCGTGGAATCCATCTATGGATGCTATCATTTTTCCGAAACTTTGAAAAACATAACATCTTTCACCACAAAGAGTAAAACTAAGTCCATAAATGCCCTTTAGGAGATGATTCTGTAGAAGATCCAGTATTTTAAACGTCCAACATGATGTCCAAAAATGAATCATTTTATGATTATTTTAGTGGTCGAGGGGTATCCAGCTTGGCGCACGATAACAATGTTTTATCATTTATGCTGTTCTCATATTTTTTATTGTTTAAATAGTTCTGTGATGTCTCCCTCCTATATTTTGTAGTAATAAAATTCTGTAACCTGAAATAACTTATGGAAGTACATTTGTTGCTTGGCTCATATTTGAAATTGCCAAAATTAGCTTCATTTTTCGCCGTTAGATATATTAGGATTATCCTTTGAAGTGGCAGATATAACCCAAAAAAAAAAAAAAAAAGGAGCCAAAAAACAATTCCAAAGAAGAAAAAGTATTGCCGAATGAACTATAGGGGAAAAATTCGATGACATTAAAAACATTATTTCCTAGTAAAATCAAGATAATTCGTTTTAGTGTCGCTGATGCCACTGATACAGTTTTCATACTGATAATGTTTCATTGGTCAGACATTTTTATTGAAGGTAATGCCCATTACGAGTGTAAATTTAAATATTAGAATAGTGCACCTCACTATTTAGACTTGAATTGATGAATAAAAACCAGTTCGAGGAAGCATAAATCTTAATAATGTTTGTGTGGTAAGTTACACATATAACAACAATCGTAGAAAAAAAATAAAAATACAATGAATGCTTCATGCAGATACAAACATCTAGGATCTCCTTCACGACCTTACTTATTGAATACACAATTGTTCAAAAAATAGAAAATTACTCAATCATTGCAAAGATTTTCCCTAGGAAGTAACCTCTTCCCTTCAAACTCCAATATAATGTTGCCAATTGTTGTCGCCCTAGTAGTGTTTTGGAGGTGGAGGTGAAGAGTAGTAGTATGGTGGCGGTGGCGATCGAGATGGTGGAGGAGGTGACTTGTAGTAATATGGAGGAGGTGGTGATGGAGATGGTGGAGGAGGCGACTTGTAGTTGTACGGAGGAGGTGGCGATGAAGATGGAGGAGGTGATTTATATAAATATGGAGGATGCTCTAAGTACTTCGGTGGTGGTGGTGACTTGTAGGAGTATGGTGGAGGGGGTGATGAGTAGGAGTACTTCTTTGGTGGTGGAGGAGATGAGTAGGAGTAATTTGGTGGGTGAGGTGACGAGGAGTACTTCTTTGGTGGTAGAGGTGATGAATACGAGTATTTCATTAGTGGAGGGGGTGACTTGTGGTATTGTGGGTGCTCAACATGCTTTGGAGGTGGTGGTGACTTGTAGTAGTATGGTGGAGGTGGTGATGAGTAGGAGTACTTTGATGGGGGAGGTGATGAGTAGGTGTACTTCTTTGGTGGTGGAGGTGATGAATATGAGTATTTCATTGGTGGAGGGGGTGACTTGTGGTATTGTGGATGCTCAACATGCTTTGGAGGTGGTGGTGACTTGTAGGAGTACTTTGATGGGGGAGGTGATGAGTAGGAGTACTTCTTTGGTGGTGTAGGAGATGAGTAGTACTTCATTGGTGGAGGGGATGACTTGTAGTGGTATTGTGGGTGCTCAACATGCTTTGTAGGTGGTGGTGACTTGTAGTTATATGGTGGAGGAGGTGATGAGTAGGAGTACTTCATTGGTGGAGGGGGTGACTTGTATTGTGGGTGCTCAACATGCTTTGGAGGTGGTGATGTTTTGTAGTAGTATGGTGGAGGTGGTGACAAGTAAAGCTTCTTTGGTGGAGGGGGTGATTTATAGTTGTACCGTGGGCTCTCTACATGCTTTGGAGGTGGTGGTGACTTATAGTAGTATGGTGGAGGTGGTGATGGAGATGGAGGAGGAGGTGATTTGTAGTAGTACGTTGAAGGTGGTGGTGACTTGTAGTAGTACTTTTTTGGTGGAGGTGGTGGTGACTTGTAATAGTAAGGCCCGTGCTTTACGTATTTTGGTGGTGGAGGTGATTTGTAGTAATAAGATGGATGCTTCAAATGCTTTAGTGGTGGCGGTGATGAGGCATAAGTGTAAGGTTTATAGGCAGCAATGCTAGTAGCTGCTAAGCAAAATGCCATAGCATATATGATGATAAGCCATTGGCCTGGCTTTTCTGGGATTCCCATTTTTGAACTTTGGCTTGTGTGATTGATTAGGATGGTGCCTGGCCCTTTATATAGTCATCTGATGGAGCATGTTGCTGATAATGCTATGTTTGTTTAATGAAAAAATAGGGCTTAATCATATCCTTACATGTTTACAACTACATGATCATGGCTTCCAACCAACTACAACTAGAATTTTATTCATTATAATTATGAATTAGTCCAGATTTAGACTGTATAATATTTTGTACGGCTGGATGTACTTTCTTAATCTTAACATCCCTCTGCTTTTTACCCTTACAGGGGTTGGGGTGGGATGGGGATTGGACTGTGTTCGATCGGCTGAGGTCTTTGCAAATCGTCTATTGCACTGTCCGAGTATATGTATTTACTTTTGCAAGTGTTGAAGGGGAACTTGTTAATAGTAAATATCTTTCCTGTCCTACAAAACTATCTTAGTAGTTTATCTCAAGAGGTTTCATATACATAATTTAAGAATAGTTTCAGAGACACCATAATTATGTAAAAGTTCAACGAATTTAGTAATTCTTTTCCCCAAGTTCACACAATTTTTATAGATTTTATGTCGGTAAAAATGGCTTTTTTTGGAGTTTATTTCTACATATCCTTTTTAGACTTTCATCAATATTTTACGAGTTTTTTATTTACTAGTTTCTTTTTATTGGTTCAAGGAACCATCTATAGGGAAAAAAAAAAAAAAACTGGTAATAATTTAGACACAAAATAAGATGATTATTCTCTTATCTACAAGGGGTGTAGTATTTTGATAAGATTGAACAATATAATAAGATCATATTTCAACTTCTTTTATCCTTTATGTAACGTCCATTTAATATTGTCCAATGTTGTGCGATTCACATTACCAAACAAGAACATACCACATGTTGTCCGTATACAATTACTAATATCTAGAACGTGGAATACTTTAAATATTTCACGTGTTCATTGGAAATTTTGTACTCCTTTACTTGACTTCCCTCATTCTCAGTACATAAATCATATTTTTTACGACAAAATTTTTTATGTGGAAAACTTTATCGCGACCTATTTTTGATGATACAGTCAAAAAATGACTCTATACAATGAAAATTTACAGATATTTTCATTGTTAAAAGTGAAATTTCCTGTACTGTCTGTGTGGAATCTATCTATGGATGCAATTGTTTTTATGAAAGCTTTGAAACATACAACATCTTCACCACGAAGCATAACAATGAGTCCGTAAACGCCCTTAGGAGATGATTCTGTAGAGGATCCAGTATTTTAAAAGTCCAACAATTACTCATTTTATGACTATTTTTAATGGTCGAGGGTATCCAGCTCGGCGCACGATAACAATGTTTTATAATTTATGCTGTTCTCAATTTTAAATTGTTCTGTGATGTCTCCCTCCTACATTTTGTAGTAATTGAGTTATTTTGGAAGAATATATTTTAGAATAGTAGATTGATGTAAAATGTGTGGTTGAAAAAGAAGGAAAAGTTATTGACGTGATGAATAATATTATTTTATTAAGGAATGTGTGGTTGAAAATGAGTAGAAGAATAAAAATGAAAATTTTAAAATTCAAATAACTTATGGAAGTGCATTTGTTGCTCGACTCATATTTGAAATTGATTAAAAGGACTCCTCAAATTAGATTTCATTTTTCGCTGTTAGATGTATTAGGATTATCCTTTTGAGTGACAGATATAACAGAAAAAATAGAGCCAAAAAACAATTTCAAAGAAGAAAAAGTATTGCCGAATGAACTATATATAGGGGAAATTTTGATGACATTAAACATATTATTTCCTAGTAAAATCAAGATAATTCCTTTTAGTGTCGCTGATACAGTTTTCATACTAAATATCTCACCATTTAGACTTGAATGGATGAGTGAAAACCAGTTCGAGGAAAGGAAGCATAAATCTTAATAATGTTTGTGGTAAGTTACACATATACAACAATTGTAGGAAAAAAAATGATACAATGAATGCTTCATGCAAATACAAACATCTAGGATCTCCATCGTGACCTCACTTTTGAATACATAAAATTGTTCAAACAAGGGCTAAATATGTCCTTAGACACTTGTGTGACTTGTTTGATAAGCTAGACGAAATGGTACCACAAACTTGTGAGTTTGCTTTTTCAGTTTTTTAACGGTCTCCTTCGTTACTATTTCGAGTCAGATAGCATACAATAATGAGAAATAACACACGACTTTCGTATAGCCACATCTCTCTTGAGAACCAAGAAAAGTCTGACATATATATCTATATATATGTATGTATAAATTCAGTTTTAAAGTTCAAAATTTATTGAAAATAATGTTTTTTTTTTTTATTAGTCGTGCCCAAGACGCAAGAAGTTAAAAATGACAGATAGCCAAAGGAGGCATAGCCAAAACATTTGCATTTCTTGTTTTGAATAAATTCCTTCATTTTCATGGTTGAGCCATATAGTACTAATGAATTAAATTAATGATGTCATTTGACATAACAATGTTCATTCAGACTCTTTCATTAACAATAAAAATTTAATTAACAAGAAACTTCATTGTCAATCTTCTGCGAAGTGCTTCATTATGCAGAGATTACAGCAGGACGGCATATTATCCACTGCTAATCTTTGATTTGTTTGTGGATACTCGGAACAAATATTCACATCTTAGTGCAAAACATTATCCATTTTTTTTAGATTTGTGAAGATTAGTTGACTTATTTATGTGAGATTTGAGTCAGCCTGGCTGTTTGTTTCATTAATGAATTATGTCTGAAATGATTGGATGCAATCGTACATAAAGTTTAGTAAGTTGGTTTACCATTTGGATCACCATCTAAATATTTGCAAGGAAGTTTTATAAAAAGAAAAATGATTATTGAACGCCTTTAATTTTATGTTGTATCAAGGTACAACGTAGTAAAACACTCCAAATCTAATTTGATTTATCGAAGAAGAAGTTTTTGAACTTGAAAACTGAATTTAACTCGACTACTACTCTTATGATATTTGTGTGTTGAAGTGTGTATATTAGTTTCGTAATCGGATCAAATAACCTATTCTTGTAACATTTTTCCTTGACCCAACAAAATCTTTTCATTCTTTTAAAAGGATATTTTGTAATGCTTCCTTGGTGACTCTGTTTCGACAAGTCTTGGGGGGAGATGCACTTTCCAACTTCTCTCTGTTTTCTTCCCTTATAGGGGTTGGGGGTTGGAGTGGGGTTCTTCACACGCTTCATTAAGCAGAGATTACAGCAGGATGACATATTATCTTCCACTAATCATTGACTTGTTCATGGATACTTGGAACAAATAATCAGATCTTAGTGGAAAACATTATCCATTTTTAAGATATCTGATGATTAGTTGACTTGTATAGGTTATATTTGAGTTAACCAGGCTGTTAATGTCATTGTCTGAACAAAGCTGCTACAGGTACATTATGAGTTACACTCTTCCATATGACATGTTCTACACCATTGATTTTTTCCCATTTTCCCATCACTGCATGGATTCCCCCCCATAGGGGAATGTCCCGCTAGTTATTCTTGTCTGAAATGATTGGGTGCAAGCATTATATTAAAGGGTTGCCTCATCATCAGTAGTTTCTTTCTCCGTTTTCTACTTCAGAGAGTTTAGTTGGGGATGCACAAAATGACTTCCCTAGAGAGGTGGCGCCCCTATGTGGTGGTGTTTTACTTAATAGCCACAGCCGAGCCAGCTCGCGCTCATTCACGAGGCGAGCCTACGGTGAGCTGGCTCACAGGACTGAAAGGGGGGCTAAGCTTGCCCTATAAGCTTGGCCCTTGGCTAGGCGGGCCAAGTCAGTTCGAGAGCCACTCGCAACTCATTTAATTTTTATTTGAACTAGAATTGCACTCACCCTTGATGTATAGTGAAGACATAAATTTGTAAAAATTTGCAAATTTAAAAAAATATTTCGTCAAAAGAATTATGAAGTAAATATCCTCCTCTGCTTGTTAATTGCTACAATATATAGGGCAAGCTAAAACTGTACACAAATGAAGATGTCTTGGTTTCTAATCTTGAGGGACGCAATAGAAAATCGTGAGGGGTAAGAAGATAGATGTTCTCCTTAGATGACTGTATGTATGATGAGTTAATGACTTGAACAAAGAGTATGTGTTGTCACAAAAAAAATAATAAAAATGTGTTGCTCAATTGGTACTAGGATTCAACTTAAGTTTCTTATAAGATAGAAATCTTGTATTCGAATTCTAGGGGGACACAAAAGAGGGTAGATGAACTCTCAAAACGGAAAATACGTATGAGTTAATGGTTTGGGCATGGATGCTAAATCGTTACATTATATATGCATACTATTATAAAAATTAGGAATAACTAATAATTGTATTATATTTAACACGTGATTATAACATGAGAAAAATAGAGTTCCACATTTTACCTACAAATATCATGTCGGGTAAGTTTGCATTTGCATGTACACTCGAAAATTCTTGTTTGCGAGGTGTAGAGACTGAAATAAAAGCAATAGCCAGTCTATTTTTTGCGAGTTGTGGTGTAATATTGTAATATACCTAAGGCTATCTTGCACCATCAAATAACAATATGATAAACACAACATACGTGAAAAAGTTTTCATAAAAATTTGGATTGAGTTGGTTCATCAATTTTTCAACAACATTTGCGTTAACGCTAGTGTTATCAAAAGTAAAATTATGGACCTTATCTGAATGAACTTCATCAAGTGCATGCTTTTTACTGTTAATAGATGCAACTCGACATCGACTATGAACATAACCATACTTTCCCGCATTTCTAGGTTATAGACCCAATCTGCAAGGACTACTTTAGAAAGTCCCTCTTTGTTTGAACCAAAATGAAGTTAAGCATGTATACTATCGGCAGCCTCAACACGAGCAAGACATTTTCGTAATGCCTATAGTACTGGGTTGTGCCAATTAAAAGGCTTCCTAGTAAAATCGTTTCTATACTAATTACTATAAATTTTCCAAATATGCTCTCCAAGCTCAATTGTTTTTTTTTTTTCTTTTTTTTTCATGATGAGTTTCCAACATTCATAAGTTGACTAACAAGGTTTTTTATTCTTTCATCTCTTTTCAGAGATTGCTTCCTCTAACTCGTCATCATGCTTAATTGTTGTTGGTGCGGTAGTACCGACATTCTTTGTGGTTGGAGGATCGCATGCTTGCGAAAAATCGTCGATGGAGTACTGAAACTACCGAAGAAATGGTTAACGTCATAATCATGGTTCTAGAATCCAGTGTAATCCATGTTGATTTTTGTAGAAAATTTAAGAATTAACACAACAAATAGAAGGTTGGAATTAAAGAAATATTTAGAAACAAAGGAACAACGATATAATATTGAAGAAATATTGGTACATGGAAAGTAAGAATTGAAGAAACAATTAGAAACAAAAGGAGCAACTTTATAATAATTGAAAAATAAAATTCTACTAAAGAAATGATGAGATTATTAGGAGAAGGTAGAAAATGTTGAAATGTTATGATTTTGGTTTGCCCCATCCCCATTTATAGACTCCGAATTCGACTTTAAAAAAAAAAAATTCAAATTCAAATTTGGTTTAATTGATGGGCACCTACATGATAAAAGGAGCCATCAATTATATTAAATGAGCAGCCGAAGCACGGGCTAGCCTAGCTCAACTTACGAGCTAAGGACGAGCTTGGCTCGCGAGCCAAATGCACGAGTAATTTCAAGTCTCCTTTGCCATCACCTCCCTATATTTTCAAGTTTCTACATCATCCATCTCCATCACCGCCACATCCCTATATTTACAAATTACAAGTCACCAACCTCTGCCATCTCCCTCATGCCTACCTCCTTGCGTACATAAATCGCCACCTCCACCTTCTCCATCGCCACCACCTCATAACTATGTTTGACCACAAAAGTAGGTTTTATCTACATTAAATTAATACACCGTCATTAGCATAGATATAACACTAGCCTAAAGAAACTCAGAAATTACTTTCTAAATCTTTAGTTAAATCATCTGCTTGCACATCGAAAATTCAAGTGATGTTAGGTTTTATTTTAAACTTAACGAGGCATCTGAACATGAAAATGTAACGAGTATTTAAACTCGTTTTTGAATTTGACAGTACAATAATAATGAAAAGTTAAAAGTTTTATTAGGGTCCATTTGATTGTAAAAATGAAATTTGGATGGAAAGAAAACGAATTTTAAGAAATTGAATTGCCTAGAACTTGTTTTACTGAGAATTGTCAATTAATTGTGTTTGATTGATATAATTTTTCACCTGAAAAATATTGAAATTTAAAATTGAATAGTGTAAAGGAAAATAATGTACTTTGCGATAAGAAGTGATTTTTGGTAAAAGAAAATGAAAAAATTGAATAGTGTAAAGAAAAATTATTATTTAAAAATTGAATATTGTAAATAATATTTTCTCCCTTGCCAAGAAAAGAAAAAACTAGCTCAACCATGAGAATTTCAATTCCTCAATTTTGTGGAATTAAGGGTCACGTGAAGCCAAGTGAGAAAAGGAATTGTCAAGAAATTTTTTTCCCATCAAACCAGTTAAAAAGTGGAAAATGTAGAATAATTTCCATCTTCCATGAAAATTTTTGGCCTATCAAACAGGGCCTTAGTTCTTCTAAAAGATTCACAGCCAACTTGCATTGAGTATAGCGATAAAAATTAATTCTCCATGTTAACTAAAATTTTCCAAATGAATTATTTAATATTCGTTAAATTAATAGATTTTTTTGTCCCAAACAATTCATTTATAGAGGTTTTAAGTGTAATTAGTTAACAAAATTTGTACAAGTTAAATTTGCATAACTTACATATTAATTTCAGCAATACTCGTGTCAAGTTAGCGTTCTGTAATATAAGTTATTATCATTATGATTTTTCTTTGACATGTGGCCAAAATAATTGAAATTTATCCATGTTTAGTACATATTTTTTAAAATTCATTTTTCTTCAAACTCGTTTTCAACTACACATTCTTTCGATAAAATAATTTTGTGCATAGATCCATAATTTTTTTGGGGTACTTTTTAACGAGACATCGTCCAAAAATATCACTTTGCGCAAAATCCATTCTTATAAAATCTACATTAAACATGCCTTTAGTCTTCCGAGATTCTCTTTACTATTACCATTTTTTGTTTCCTTAAAAAAATTTAGTTCTTTTCCTTCCATAATATTATATATTGAACTATCATTCGTCTTGATTTTTGGTGTGACAAAGTAATTTATAGGCTTTTTTTAAAAAAAAATTAGAATAAAGGGATGAGTCTTATAAGCTTTAATAATATTAATTTTAATTAATTGTGCAATACTGATACGATAGCATCTCTCCTTTTTTTTTTTTGAATGTGACCATTTTATTCGAGTTTAATACAACACTCTATGATCCATGTTTCAAATCACCATGCTGTTTTATCTTAATCGCAACATTCTTTTGAACTATTATTAGCAAAAAAAAAAAACTCAAAATATTACGATGTATGCTCTAAGTACGAGGAAATTGTACATGTAGCATTACGGGGAGATCAATGACATTAATTCATTGGATCAATGTCACCTGTCTCCTTGTCAATCTCCCTATACAAGAAGATTAATCCAAATATTATTACAAATCACATGCATATAAAATAAAATACATATTTTTTTTGTCTAATGGATGGTTTAAACTCTGACCTTTTTGACAATAAATTAAAAATTACACACCAAAGCTGACCTCAAATAATATTGGTGGTGATGGATTGAAGGCAGACAAAATACAACTCACACCATCGATCTCGAATTCATTAGATATTATATTAAATTCGAGCTCATTAGTGTACCTTTATTTATTGGAACTATCGGTCAGTCAACCTATGAAGAATCAGTAATAAATTCATATGTTACTTTCTATTCCAATTCTCTATCCACTTAAACTCGAATTCGAGCAAGATTTTATATCTATCTCATAAACATGAGATATACTCAAAACTCTTGGTCGGCCGCAAAAGACAGGGCGGGTTCTCATTGATAGAGAACCAAATGAAGCATTTGCGAATCTGAAAAGAAAATTAAGTAAAAATATCTTCAGAAGTAACTGCCAGGATGAGTTTAATTATTTTTAAAAAATTCCATCATTTTCATGGTCTAAAGGACACATAAATTAAAGATTAAAAACAGTAATTTGACATAATAATAAATCACGGGCTCTTAATTAATCTCGCCATTTTCATTTTTTAGATTAATTATTTAGTGAAGAAGAAACTTCATAGCCATTTCCCGGCAACGCGCTTTTTAATTAAAATTATTTATATTTATAATTCTAGCCGGACAGTACATTACTAACTACTGAAAAGTAATTTGTTCGTGGCTACTGGGAACAGATCTTAGTGGGAAAACATGAAGTTTTATTAGTTGACTTTTGTAGGTTAAATTAGAGTTAGCGAGGCTGTTTGTTTCATTAAACAATTGTATCACTATCTAAAATGATCGGAAGAGAGAAGTATATAAAGGGTTATTATGTCCCCCACAAATCATCCAAGATACTTCTTCTCTAGTTTTGTACTCCTGAGACTATTTAGGACTGCAGAAAATGAAATCCCTGGGGAGGTCGCGCCAAAGGCGTTCCCTTGCCTACGCGGTGGTGTTTTGCTTGATAGCCACCAGTGTAGTTGCTGATAAACCATATATTTATGCTTCCCCACCGCCGTCATATATTTACAAATCCCCACCTCCACCACCTCCCTATATTTACAAGTCCCCACCTCCCCCTTCTCCCTCTCCACCACCTCCCTATGTTTACAAGTCCCCACCACCACCGTCTACGTCACCACCATCTCCCTATGTTTATAAGTCCCCACCTCCTCCATCTCCATCACCACCTCCTCCATATGTTTACCAGTCCCCACCTCCACCTCCACCATCTCCATCACCACCACCTCCCTATGTTTACAAGTCTCCACCACCACCGTCTACGTCACCACCATCTCCCTATGTTTATAAGTCCCCACCTCCTCCATCTCCATCACCACCTCCTCCATATGTTTACCAGTCCCCACCTCCACCTCCACCATCTCCATCACCACCACCTCCCTATGTTTACGAGTCTCCACCACCACCGTCTTTATCACCACCACCTCCCTATGTTTATAAGTCCCCACCTCCACCTCCACCATCTCCATCGCCACCACCTCCCTATGTTTACAAGTCTCCACCACCACCGTCTCCGTCACCACCACCTCCCTATGTTTATAAGTCCCCACCTCCTCCATCTTCATCGCCACCTCCTCCCTATGTTTATAAGTCTCCACCACCACCACTGTCTCCATCACCACAACCTCCCTATGTTTATAAGTCCCCACCGTCTACGTCACCACCATCTCCCTATGTTTATAAGTCCCCACCTCCTCCATCTCCATCACCACCTCCTCCATATGTTTACCAGTCCCCACCTCCACCTCCACCATCTCCATCACCACCACCTCCCTATGTTTACGAGTCTCCACCACCACCGTCTTTATCACCACCACCTCCCTATGTTTATAAGTCCCCACCTCCACCTCCACCATCTCCATCGCCACCACCTCCCTATGTTTACAAGTCTCCACCACCACCGTCTCCGTCACCACCACCTCCCTATGTTTATAAGTCCCCACCTCCTCCATCTTCATCGCCACCTCCTCCCTATGTTTATAAGTCTCCACCACCACCACTGTCTCCATCACCACAACCTCCCTATGTTTATAAGTCCCCACCTCCCCCATCTCCATTGCCACCTCCTCCATATGTTTACAAGTCCCCACCACCACCGTCTCCATCACCACCACCTCCCTATATTTACAACTCTCCACCTCCTCCATCTCCCTCTCCACCGCCTCCCTATGTTTATAAGTCTCCGCCACCGCCTTCCCCATCACAACCACCTCCCTACGTTTATAAGTCTCCTCCACCACCATCTCCATCGCCACAGCCTCCATATGTTTACAAGTCCCCGCCTCCTCCATCTCCAT
>CAIGRB010089449.1:23783-36165 GCA_903798255.1 Fraxinus quadrangulata | reverse complement strand
CGCCACTCTCCGGATCCACAATCTTTGCCTCCATGCACGGTGACAGCAGCCCCGCAGTGCCGTACCGGCGGCTCTCCTCCAAAGAGTCCGTCGAGGCACCGATAGCTGTTGATTCCGTCAACCCATATCCCTGCAATATTGTTACATTCGGATACTTCTCCAGGAAACCCTCTGTCACCTCCCTGCTTAAAGGCGCTCCACCACACAAGACAGAATGCAAGCTTCTTAAATCGTATTTCCTCTTGATCGCTGCCGCGTTATTCACCATCGCCACCAGAATTGGCGGCACTAATGGTAAATAAGTGGCAGAGTATTTCTGTATAGCCATTAACATTTCACCCATCTCGAATTTTGATAGGATTACTATTGTAGAGCCGGCGGCTAATATACCCGTGGCAAAAGCTGCTAAACCGTAGATATGAAACATGGGTACTGTGCAGATGAAAGTTTGAGTTTCTTCATCTAATTTGAATCGACTCACAATTGTTTGAACCATTGCTATCAAATTTCTGTGCGATGAAACAACCCCTTTGCTTACTCCGGTGGTGCCGGAAGAATATAATAGACTGGCTGTGTCATCTTGACTCACTCGTTCCTTTACTAGGCTTTGACTCGGTTCTCTTTTCATCATTTCAACTACGTTATTTACAATTTTTAACTTGCTGGGGTATGAGTTCTCAGAGTCGAGGAGAACGATAGGGAGTTTTGAATCGGCGAGTTTAGGGAGGAGCTTAGATATAGTGAAGACAAGGACAGGCTTTGAATCGGCGATTTGCTTGGCGATTTCCCGGGAAGTGTTGAGGGGATTTGTTGTGGTGATGATGGCGCCCAGAGACATGACGGCAAGGCAAACAATGGGGAAGTAGATGGAATTGGGGCTGAGGAGGAGGACAACGTCGTTTTTGCAGATGTTCATGTCGATGGAGAGGCAGGTAGCGACGGCGTCGACGGCTTTCCAGACGTCTGAAAAGCTGAGCTGACGGCCTGTGGATGCGTCGATGAACGCGATCTTACCCCGGTGCGATCGTGAAGATATGAAGGTTGTGACATCAAGGGAGTCGTTTGAGGGTAAAGGGATTGGTTTGCGCTTGCTGTAGAAGATGGAATTAGCTTTGCAGAAACCGCTTCTTGGATCAATGGAAGAAGAAGGCAGCTGGTTGAGTTCCGCCATGGATGAAGAAACAAGAAGCTTTTTTGTAGATAAGATTCAAGAACAAACGCTTCGTACCGAAATATAAAATATCTCTGATCAGTGGGGGTGCTTTTCCAGTTCAGCAGGCAAAAAGAAGTTTCCACTGGTGGCAACATGGAAACATCTGATTATGAACACGAGCTGACCTTTGTTTGAATGAGGTTTCACGTCTTTACTTTCCAGTGAAGCAAGCTTAGCCGTGGATTAAGAAATTTGAAGCGAATAAACGGTCAAGATGTGATTGGAAGGCAGTCAGAATATTAATGCAATCTAGCAGACAGATCTTAATTTCTCACGTGTATTCTTTATTTCTTGACCATTGAAAAAGAAAAAAAAAAATAAAAAAAGATAAGAGGATAAATTTGATAATTTCAGATATAGTTTCCGATTTTAAAAAATTACATAAACTTCCCATATTATCATAAATTTCTCATTTTGTCTAAATATAAAACTATATTTTTTTCTTATTTATCATTTTCAATTTATCACATTTATATCTAATTTTTCTTAATTGTATTTTTTGTATTATAATATAACATTTTAAACTTATTATAGAAATAATCTCTTTCTCCACGATTGACATGAGTTATAATGTCAACATGCTAATGTGACGTTATCATGTCAGCACGTCAAATCTATTTTCTTTTGAAAAGTAAAAAATGAAAAATACGACTTGATATTGTCACGTCAATAATAGACAATTATTGTACTATCCATGTAGACAAGAAATCAGCTCTGAAACTTAATATAATATAACTATTTAGGGGTGGAAAAATGTCTCACCGTCGCCTGCCTCTCAATGCTCTATCCCAACATGCCTCAATTATTATTTCTTATTTTATTTTATATTTCTAATTTAAAATCGTATTTAAAAAAAATATATACACACAATATAAATAAGTTAACAATGATATTTTAATTCCCGTTTGGTCGTCCAAAAATTATCAACAGGTTATGGAACAAGAGGAAGTGGTGGTGGCGATCGGGGTAGGGGTGGATGGGGTAGGTGGAGAATAACAGCAATTTTCTTTTGAAAATTTTAATTAATTAATGAAGGTCCATTCCAATTTTTTGTTCAAGTAAGGGACTTTTGGATAGAATATGTCCAAACGTCCTTATGTTGCCTAGTTTTTGCAAACGTTTGTTACTGCAATGCCAAAAAATGAAAGATTTTAAATTTCGAAGCACTTTTTTGAAAAGTTTGGGACTCAGATGCAGTTTACCCTTTTCAAAGAAAAGAAAGATAGTTGGCAAAATTGCTCGGCCAGCCTCTTGGGACTCTTTTATTTTACATTTTCTCTTTTATATATATATATATATGATAAAACTGTTTGAACAGGACCTACATGGCATAGGGGGAGATGTAGCGTCCCTTATAGGCGGGAGCCTACGATCGTGGCCCTGTTCATGTAAAATGGTCCTTATATTTATGCTTNATATATATATGATAAAACTGTTTGAACAGGACCTACATGGCATAGGGGGAGATGTAGCGTCCCTTATAGGCGGGAGCCTACGATCGTGGCCCTGTTCATGTAAAATGGTCCTTATATTTATGCTTATTTTTTTTAATGGTAACAAGGTTCAAAATCATAAAGCATATCATGTCTAATGTTTGTTACATAAGCTGTGACCGAGCAAATTAATTTACAACTAAACCTAAAACCAGCTAATAAAGTGATTCAGTTACCTGCTTTAGAAGAACTTAATTATGAATTATTATTTTATTTGTATCTTATGCACTGCAATTTTCACATAGAACATTGAAAATGACCATTATCATTGTTTTGAGAAGGATTTTGGCCATTATTTGAGGCTCTTCTCATATTTGGCCATTGTTAAGAATCTTGAATCTTACTTTATCAGTGACTTATTCAAGACTTTTTCTTATTGAGTTGCATGCCTCAAGACATAAATCTCATAGTAGTTGAGGTGTACGCTCACCCAGTCGAGAGTCGACCAATATATATTAGAAGATTCAGAACAAATGACTATAACTCTTCTTTTTGACTAGGGGCAAGAATGAATGAGTAATCAAATATAGTGTGGTGAAATGAAGTTTGTTATGTTGTTAAGCGGGTTAATACCCTAAATAGTCACTGAACTTTGCCAAAAGTTTCTAGGAGGTCATCAAACTTCAAAAATACTCTAAGTAGTCATTGAACTTTGCAAAAAGTTCCTAGGAGGTCAATAAACTTCAAAACTTCCCTAAATAATCATCGAACTTTGCCAAAACTTCCCTAAATAGTCACTCAACTTTGTAAAAATTTCCTAAAAGGTCTCCAAAACTTCTCTAAATAGTCATTCAACTTTACAAAAGTTTCCTAAAAGGTCACTGAACCATTGATATATGAGGTCCCAATTTACAAAGTTCGGTGATCTCTTAGGAAGTTTTGACAAAGTTCAGTGACTATTTAGTGAAATTTTGAAGTTCAGTGACCCCTCTAAGAACTTTTTACAAAGTTCAGTGACTACTTAGGGTATTTTTGAAGTTCGGTGACCTCCAAGGAACTTTTGACGAAGTTCGGTGACTATTTAGGGTATTAACTCGTTGTTAAGCATGCCATTTAGTATGTATTATTGTAAGTTCATAAGCCACGTGGGATCAAAATCCATGAAGTCTAAAATATGTTGTAATCTAGCTTGAAATCCAGGCTCTTATGCCTTCTGCAAAACAATTTTGCATTTCGACAGCATAATTCCCTTTACTGGCTTTCTGAAGGGTGTTTTCGATATAAAGATTATTCGATGTAAATGGTTATTTTTAATCTAATAGTTATTCTATGATGATGAACAAGCAGAATCATGAAAGCCTAACACTAAACATCATATTGCCATGACTGGATATATGCACATGTTTGCTTTAATAATTAAATTCAGATAATTTTTTTTTTCCATTTTGAAATTCAACTGATTAAGTTTAATAATTGTATGTGCTTCTTGTGTTCTAGAAATAGGCTAAAATCGCTTAAATAGATGCACAAATTATTATGACTTGTTTGGTAAGGTGTACTTTACAGCTGAAAGGTCAGAAATCGTCAAATACTGTTAGATTCTTTTATATATTATATACAAATATACCCCAAAAACGGACATAAAAGTTAATAGAAAAGATAAAAAGTTCGTAAGGTGTATGCTTGGTGGAGATAAAATCTTGAAAAAGAAAATAAATCAGAATATATATTTAGATAGACAGACAGATCAACGGAAAAATGGTTGAAGGTTCAAAAAATTGATTATATTCATATCCATATTGACAATTATTTACAAAAGTATATGAGACTTATCAGTAAAGGATAAATTGTTGAGGACATTAAGAAGAGAAACTCTAGTTTTAACTAAACTCCTAAAGAAGGATTCTAAGTTCTCTTCAAGTTCCTGGATGGTCATTTCTGATGCATTCAACCGCTTCAAGATATTTTGCACAGATACTGTATCCATGTCTTTTTACAGTTTGTGAATATTCAAGGCATCCTCAGCATTGTTTTCTTCTTGTGTCCGAGCGTGTACCCAGCTTGCTTGGGTGAACTTGGAAATCAGGGTACATGTTTTTTGCTTTGAAGTAAAAATGGTCAGTGCGGACTTGAGGACAGAAAAGCCAATGACCTGTGCTTCTTTTACCATACTCACAATGGCCTTAAGATTGTTGTCTTTGTTTAACAGCTCTGTAGAACATTGGTCCGAACTCTTCAAAATTTTTATGCACTTTTTAACCATTTTTTTGATCTTTTTTCTTGAATTGATATATTCATTCATGCCTCTATTTCTCCTCAGAGATGATTGGAGTTCTTGAACTGATTCCTTTGTCAAATATATAACATCACGGACAATTCTACAAATGTCGACGAGCTTGAGAGATCTATCGAGCAACTCACTGGCCCAATTTTCACCAGTGAGGGCTTGTTGGACAGATTGAAGCTGAATCAAATCATTAATTTCTTCGTGCAAATCTGCGAGGCTGGCCAGCTGAGTGCATATAGAAGAAGATGATACTGACGCTTCTCTGGTGGACTTTAGCCTGCATAAATGATCTTCAACATTAGCAATTTCTGGATGAGATTTAGATGGCAAACTGTTTGATCTAACATGGAAAGCCGTCTTTCTTTGGCGAAAAGAACGATTTTTAAAACTTTTGTAGAATTTGAGTTTTGAGGAAAGATGTTCAAGACAATCCCTTCGGCACCATCCATATATAGAGAGAGATGAATAGAAGGAAACAGATAGAATATGTTGCACATCCAATGTCTCATCACTGCTCGAAATTCAAATAAATATTATTGCATCATGCTCCTAGAATCTGAAACATAAAGGGGACAAGCTTTGAATATTTTGTTGCTAACACATAATGCCAGGATTTGAAGCTGAAAAATTGGATCATGCAGATCTCAGTAACATGAAGGACTACTTTTCTTGAAGCATTTGCAATCTGGACAGCAACGAAGATGGAATAATATAGGTCATTCAACACATGAAGGCTGGGGTCTTGCTTATCTTTGGACAACAAAGGAAATATTGGAAAGGGCGCACACGAGTACATGTAAACTTGCCCAACAACAAACGGAATCATTTAATTGTCAAAAGTGATTAAAAAAAATCCCACCTGCAAACAGATAATAAAAAACAAACTTAGCTCCCGTTTTACGTGCTTAATTATGGCTCGACTTTTTATTTCTCATCAACTAATTAGCCCATGGTGCAGATCAAACCGAATCTTGACAACTTACACTATCATATTATTGCTACTGGCTGTTGCATTATCATATTGTCATCACTGATTAAACACATGGGTTTTTTCATAATTAAGTTGTGATCATCTTTTTCTATTTCAGTTCTAGTCATCCATGTTATTCAATTTATTGTAAGTGCTTGTTTTGTTTAGAGATGGCATAGAACCAGAATAGAACTAATGCACAGAATATTAAATTAAAACAAAAACTTTGATGGAAAAGGTGAAAGTTCAATCCCTAAATGTAAATTATGGTATGCTTGGTTGAGATAAAAATCTTGAAAAAGAAAACAGATCAGTATATATTGAGACAAATAGAGATTCATAAACAAATATGAGCTGAAGGTTCAAATATTGAGTGTATTGTACCTATATGATTTACAAAAGTATATGAGAGGGATCACAAAAGGCTAATGGTTGAGGACATTAAGAAGAGAAACTCTAGTTTTAACTGAACTCCTAAAGAAGGCTTCCAAATTCTCTTCAAGTTCCTGGAAGATCATTTCTGATTCTTTTAACTGCTTCGTGACATCTTGCACAGATAATGTGTCTATGTCTTTTCTCAACTCGTCGATGTTCAAGGCATACAATTCTTCTCCTGTTTGGTAATGTACACGGCTTGATCGACTGAACTTGGAAACCAATGACCAAGCTTTTTGCTTTGATGCAAAAATTGTTAACGCAGACTTGAGGACAGAGAAGCCAATGGTCTGTGCTTCTTTTAGCATGCTTGCAATGGCCTTAAGATTGTTGTCTTTCTTTAAGAGCAATGTAGAACATTTATCGAAACTCTTCAAATTTTTTATGCATTTTTTAACCATTTTCTCTATCTTTTTTCTTGAATTCATATATGTATCAATGCCTCTATTTCTTCTCAAAGATGATTCGAGTTCTTCAACAGATTCCTTTGTCAACAATATGACATCTCGAGCAATTCCACATAAGTCGACAAGCTCGAGAGACCCATCGAGTAACTCACTGTCCTGATCGATGAGGGCTTGCTGGACTGATGGAAGCTGAATCAAATTATTAATATCTTCGTGCAAATCTATGAGGCTGGCCAATTGTGTGCAGATGTTAAATAATCACTGAACTTAGCCAAAAACATCCCTAAATGGTTACTCAACTTATGTAAGCTGAATCAAATTATTAATATCTTCGTGCAAATCTCTAAGGCTGGGCAATTGTGTGCAGATGGAGGAAGCTGAAACGGATGCTTCTTCTGAGAACTTTAGCCTGCATAAATGATCTTGAACATTAGCAATTTCTGGATGAGATTTAGATGGCAAACTGTTTGATCTAACATGAAAAGCTATCTTTCTTTTGGTGAAATGGATGATTTTTAAGACCTTTATAAAATTTGAGTCTTGAGAAAAGATGTTTAAGACAATCCCTTCGGCAACATCTATTTATAGAGAGAGTAATAAAAGGAAACAGAAAGAATATGTTGCACATCCAATGTCTCATCACCGCTGGAAATTCAAATAAATATTACTGTACATGAGTTTCATGCTCCAAGAATCTGAAACAGAAAGGGAACAAGCCTTGACTATTTTGTAAATGCGAGGATTTGAAGCTGAAAAATTGGATCATGAAGATCTCAATGTTATGGAGGACTACTTTTCTTGAAGCATTTGAAATCTTGACAGAAATGAAGTTGATCTAATAATATAGGACATTCAACTCATGAAGGCAGGGGTCTTGCTTATCTTTGGACGACAAATAAAATATAGTATAGGGTGCACACGAGTACATGTAAACTTGCCCAACAGCAAGCAGAATCATTTAATTGTCAATAAAAAATTCCACATACAAACAGATAAATCGCTTAACCCCCATTTTACGTGTTTAAATATGGCTTCACTTTTTTATTTCTCATACTAATTAGCCATGATGAAGATCAAACAGAATCTTGACAAGCTACACTATCATATTATTGCTCCTGGCTGTTGCATTATCATATTGTCATCAATGATCGAACACATGGGTTTTTTCATAATTAATTTGTGATAATAACATTGTCGTCCATGTGATTCATTTTTTTTTAAGTTCTTGTTTTGTTTAGAGATGGGATGTTGCTGAAGATGGCTACAACAAGGTGTTTTTCTGGGCTCAGTCCACCAATCTCAACCTTACTAACACCTCCAATCAACAACCCAAAACCACACCACTTGTTCACTTCAGTTGCTACCAATTGCACCCACGAAGGACGCAAAAGAGGGTGTTATTTCAGCCACAAAGGCACCTACAGAAGACAGCCACAAAGGCAAGAAGAGGAGCAAAATGGTACGGCACAAAGCAAGGATAAAACAACCGTTTTTTGCTCTTAATCAAAGGGAAAATAACACACGTTAATGAGGGAAGGAGGCTGTATATATATATATATATATACATATACACCTCCAAGAAGTGAACAAACCATGAGCGTTTCCAATTAAATTGGGCCACTTCAAATGGTCCCAAGTGATTTTCAGGCGGAGCCATTTCATAGAGGTGTCCATAATTATTCAGTTATTTGGTCAAAGACGATTGAGAATTTCCAACAAGTAATATCATCGTCAGGGATTTATTTGGTGCTAAAACTCAACAATGGGATGGAACCAGAACAGAACTACTGCACAAAATATTAAATAAGAACAAAAACTTTGAAGGAAAAGGTGAAAGTTCAATCCCTAAAAGTAAATTATTGTATGCTTCGTTGACAAAAAAATCTTGAGATAGAAATCAGACCAGTATATAGAGACAAATAGAGAGGTTCATAAACAAATATGAGCTGAGGGTTCAAATATTGATTGTATTCTATCTATATTGACAATGATTTACATGAGTGTATGGGAGTGATCACAAAATACTAATGGTTGAGGACATTAAGAAGAGAAACTCTAGTTTTAACTAAACTCCTAAAGAAGGCTTCCAGGTTCTCCTCAAGTTCCTGGAAGATCATTTCTGATTCTTTTAACTGCTTCATGACATTTTGCACAGATAATATCTCTATGGCTTTTCGCAACTTGTCGATGTTCAAGGCATACAATTCTTCTTCTGTTTGTGAATGTACATGGCTTGATCGACTGAACTTGGAAACCAATGACCAAGCTTTTTGCTTTGATGCAAAAATTGTTAATGCAGTCTTGAGGACAGAGAAGCCAATGATCTGTGCTTCTTTTAGCATGCTTTCAATGGACTTAAGATTGCTGTCTTTGTTTAAGAACAATGTAGAACATTTGTCGAAACTCTTCAGATTTTTTATGCACTTTTTAACCATTTTCTCTATCTTTTTTCTTGAATTCATATATGTATCAATGCCTCTATTTCTTCTCAAAGATGATTCGAGTTCTTCAACAGATTCCTTTGTCAACAATATGACATCTCGAGCAATTCCACATAAATCGACAAGCTCGAGAGATCCATCGAGTAACTCACTGTCCTGATCGATGAGGGCTTGCTGGACTGATGGAAGATGAATCAAATTATTAATATCTTCATGTAAATCTCTGAGGCTGGCCAATTGTGTGCATATGGAAGAAGCTGAAACCGATGCTTCTTCTGAGGACTTCAGTCTGCTGATATGGTCTTCAACATTAGCAATTTCTGGATGATATTTAGATGGTAAACTGTTTGATCTGACATGGAAAGCCATCTTTCTTTGGTGAAATGAATGGTTTTTAAGACTTCTGTAGAATTTGAGTCTTGAGGAAAGATGTTTAAGACAATTCCTTCAGCATCATCTATATGTAGAGAGATGAATGAAAGGAAACAGAAAGAATATGTTGCACATCCAATGTCTCGTCATCGCTGGACACTGAAATAGATATAAATGCACATGAGTTTCGTGCTCCAAGAATCTGAAACAGAAAGGGGACAGGCTTTGAATATTTTTTCGTTAACACATAATGCCAGCATTTGAAGCTGAATAGTAGGATCATGCAGATCTCAATGACATTATGCACTACGGTTCTTGAAGCATTGGGAATCTTGACAGCCATGAAGTTGATTGAATAATATTCGTCATTCAACTCATGAAGGTTGAGGTGTTGTTTATCTTCAGACAATGAGGCAGTATAATATAGTTGCACACGAGTACAAGACAAACCTGCTCAACATCTTTCAAAATAAATGGGGTTATTGAATTGTCCAAAGTGAGTAAAAACCAATTGTCCAAATTGAGTAAAAAATTTAAAACCCCCCTTATCTTAGCCAAAATTTACTTTCTTAAATCTGGCTATATATTAATTGTATGTTTTAGAAGTTACTGCACCTGCAGATTAATGAAAATGCTTATTTTTTCATCCACTAACTAGTCAATGATAAAGAACAAGCAGAAGCCTAGCACTATTATTGCTCCTAATGATTACATTAATCTTTACATTGTCATCGGTTTATTGACAGAGTATTGAATATCTTTAAGCACAATGGTATTTTAGCCATGAAAAATTACACGGTGAATCACATTCTAGTTGAAGTGAAAAGCCCAGAAAATAAAGGTACTTGTATGCCAGGTTGAGAAAAAAATCTTTACAAATTAAATAGATCATTATATCTGGATATCAACAGAAGTGATTGAAGTTTCAAAATATCAATACTCTGAAAAACAATATTGGTATAAGTGACAATATCAATATTGACAATCATTTACAAGAGTATATAACTGTGTGGTATAAAAAAAATAAAAATTGTCAATTTCTGAAGTCTAATGGCTGAGTACATTGAGAAGAGAAACTCTAGTTTTGACTAAACTCCTAATGAAGGCTTTTAAATTCTCTTCAAGTTCCTGGATGGTCATTTCTGATTCTTTAAACAGCTTTGTGACATTTTACCCAGATAATTTGTCCACGTCTTTTTGTAATTTTTCAATGTTCAAGGCATACAATTCCTGAGCATTGCTCTCATCTTCTGTCCAAGAATGTACACGGCTTGATTGGGTGAACTTGGAAACCAGGGACCATTTTTTTGTCTTGATGCAAAAATTGTCAATGAAGCTTGAGGACAGAGAAGCCAATGGCTTGTGCTTCTTTTAGCATGCTTGAAGTGGCCTTAAGATTGCTGTCTATGTTTAACAGCTCACAAGAACCTTGGTTGAAACCCTTCATAGTTTGATGCACTTATTGCCAATTCTGTCGATGTTTTTTCTTGAATTCATATAGGCACCAATGCCTTCATTTCTCCTCAAAGATGATTGGACATCCATCAAGAAACTCCACGGGACAATTTTCATCAGCGAGAGCTTGCTGGACAGATGGTAGCTGAATCAAATTATTAATGTCTTCGTGCAAATCTCTGAGGCTGGCCAGCTGTGTGCAAATGGAAGAAGATGATATTGATACTTCTTTGGAGGACTTTAGCCTGCATAAATGATCTTCAACACTAACAATTTTTGGATGAGATTTGATGGCAAACTGTTTGATCTAACATGGAAAGCCATCATTCTTTGGTGAAAATGAAGTGTAAGACTTTTGTAGAATTTGAGCCTTGTAGAAATATGTTTTAAGGCAATCCCTTAGGCACCATCTATATATCGAGAGATGAATGAAAGGAAACAAAAAGAATATGTTTCACTTCCAATGTCTCATCACCCCTGGAAACTCTAATAAATATTATTGCACGAGTTTCATGTTCCAAGAATCTGAGAAAGAAAGGGTACAACCCTTTAATATTTTGTTGTTAACACGTAATTCCAGCATTTGAAGCTGAAAAATTGGATCATGCAGATCTCAATGACATGATGCATTACTGTTCTTGAAGCTTAGGGAATCTTGACAGCAATGATGTCGGATATAATAGTATTGATCAACTCATGAATTCAGTTTTCTCAGGAAGACTGGGTTATTTCTTATCTTCAAAAAAATTTAATTAGGGTGCACACACTTTAACCTTCTCAGCATCTTAGACAACAAATGGAATAATTTAATTGTCCAAAGGGGGTTAAAAAATTAGAGTACATCTCTAAACAACTTCTAAAACTATCTTAACCCTGTTTTATGTGATTAATTATGGCGTAATATTTCGATTTATTTCTTAATTGCATCTTTAAGAAGGGAATGATCCTGCAAATTAGTTATAGTTCGTCCACTAATTTGTCTTTTATAAATGACAAGCAGAATCTTGACAGCCTAGCTGTAGACATTATTGCTTCTGACTGTTGCATTATTATGTTGTCATCCCTAAGAATATAATCAGGACATTGGTATTTTAGTAATTAGTTAAGGTAATAACATTTTTCATTCTAGAATGTTTCAATTAATTGTATATGTTAGTGTGGAAAAATATACATGTGCTGTAATATAGGAGATTCTACAGCTATTGTATTTCTTGATTCTAGGGAATCAGTTCTGATTTTTCTCCTAAGATGAGGAGATTAATATTAGAAGATTTCCTGATTTTATTCTTTCCTGGTTTAGTTTGATTCTTTCCTAGTTTAGCCTATATAGTTGTAAATATATATATGTAAACAGTCATAACTTTAATAT